>PVKS010049708.1:0-11864 GCA_004027875.1 Aplodontia rufa
CACAATGACAATAAAAATTAATCAACCACACACTCAAAAAAAAAAAATACATACACTAAGGAATACCAATTCCAAGAGCAACAACAAATAGAGAAAAGAAAAAGGAGTTGGGAAGGTTCTGAATTATTACCACCATGGTCAAAATGTACCATAGAGGTGAATGTTCATAGCTGACTTCTAGGTGGAGTCACTTCCCAGTTGAGTTTATTGGAGGGAATGAATTTTGGTGATCTCAGCTGACAGTGAGATTCCCAGGAGGCCTCCCAGTAATTTTCTCCTGTAGGGGGTTGCAAACATTCACCTTCCCTGCTTCCTGTAAGAACAGACTTCAGGGCCACCATATTTGCATTCTTGGGCAGTTCAGTGTCTGCCTGCCCAAACTCTTATCCCACTTCAGCTGAGGATCCAGGAGCCACTGGAAGTCTTGTGGATCCTGATGCAGTTTTTCCAAGGAAAGTGGCCACCCTGAACTGAACACACCTGGGAACACTATCGCCCCACTCTTGGATGTCTTGAGGTCCCCACTTGCCCCAAGAGCTGATGTATGGGGCAGTCACAACCCTAGCAAGGAAATGCAGGCATGAAGATAGCAACTAAAGTTCCCAAAAGCAACCACTAGGAGGCGTGGAAGTCCAGTCCCACTTGGAGTGCCCAGGACCTGTGAGACTGCTTCTGTTTACAAAAGGGTCCCAAAGTAGAGGAAAGCACTGGATCCAGGCTGATCCTTCGGTTCCTAGGTCCTGATGTTAGCCTCTGCCTCACCTGAGAGTTTCAGGCATTATCTTTTGGACCTGAAGACTTAACCCCCCTAGGTTGTTAGGTCCTTTTGAGCAGAATCCTGGACACTGACTCCATCCACAGATCAGATGTTTAATGGGGTGGGCAGAATGCTTCTAAATACGAGTTGCCAGACCAGTAGGGAGGGTTTGTGAGGCCTTCACAGCCCCTAGAGCATGTCAAAACACTGGGGATCTGGAGCCCCACCTCTGGACTGTGCTCCCTACTCCAATCTGCATCTAGTGGTTTTGGGATCATTTTTCATGAAGTGGTTTCCTGTACCACCCACCAGGAGGTTTCAAAATGGCGAAGCTACCCTGCTCCTTCACACACTCAGATTCAGGGGACTCCAATCTGTGTGTTTTAAAGCCATCCCTTGGTTCCTGCTTCTGCTGTAGCCCTGGGGCACCAGAGTCCTGTGCTCAGGTTTTGCTGAGATCTCACCACTGTGTCTGAATTTATTTAAGTGTGCACAGCTTCCTCCCCTCTGGGACAGATTCCAATCCTGCTGCCGGCTGGGTAGCTGACATTGGAAAATTATCAATTGGGATTTCCTGCACTTTCAGCTTATCCATGGCTCTGTGTCACATACTTCCGTCCCTGGATAGTAATGAACACGGGGAGAAATCTTGCCTTCCACCCACCTCACAGTAAGGCACCTCTCCCACCACTGGCATACACATTCACAGAGAGACTCTTCACTCAGCTCTGCCATGTGTCACCATGATGATCTCTCCATTTCATATATTTCAGAAGAAACTCTTATAACTACTGGGGGTTTTTTTAACAATCTTTGTACTGTTTTTATTAAGTAACAAGTAAACACTATTTTTTTAGTTTTAATCATGTTCAAAACATATTTTAAAACATCATATTTTATCTAAATACTTAGACTCTAAAGTGAAATAATCTGACACAGGAACTTTCTTCAAAATCTGTGGTGATGCCATAAATCCCACAAGATTTCAAATGATTTGATGATCATTAAAGCAGTTTATGGGTGCTTGGAGTTAATTATATTATTTCTCTACTCGAAAATTTAATGTTTGGAAATTTTATAAAATATTTTAAAATTGAAAATATGCTTTATTCCTATCAGGTATCCTCTTGGCACTTCAGAACCTTCATTCTAGTCATGCAAAAAGATACCTTCATCACAATTGTCAAGAATTTACTTTTTTAGCCCTCACTTAATGTTTTAAGTAAAATATATGTGGTGAGCTGTTAATCTTGCTGTTTGTGAAGATTGGGCTTTTTGTCCTATCCCTCTGAGTCTCTCAATGTGGTTTACAAAAATTTAATTTCCTGACCACCTCTGGAGTCAACTTCAGATTTTCCAATTTTGTTGCTACTATATTAGAAGAAGAAAAAAGGCTGAAAAACTTGTTCAAGGTCACAAGGCAATTTGCTGTTAAAAAAAAATCAGAGCAGGAAACTAAAACTTCTTGGTCCTGGAAATGAATTTTAATCATTGGAGGTTTCCTTGATTGAGAATAAATGTGAATAACTGCTTTGATTGAAACTGAATTAGATTATATACAGGCCTATACTTTTCCATGCTAGTGTTCTCTTTGGTAGTTATGCACTAATTCAAATGAATCACTCCAGATTTAAATAGAAAATGTGTTTGGCAATAGCTACAGGCTTTATGGATTTATGCAGAAACTTTCTGGCAGGTCTCTCCATCAGGCAGAGCTTTATGACTCATATCAGTCATCATGAGTAATGCCTGTCAATGTCACCTACGTAGACCCTGGCTGAATGATCAATGTTAGGCACCCTAGCGAGGTCAAGCTGCAGTAGTTAATGAGATTGATGTTGTCATATCCATGCAAACAATGAAGTTCTTATAATTATTTTTAGAGCCAACAGGGAGTATATTTCCTGTTCTGATAGTTGTAATCATTCTCTAATGAATTAATGACCAAATTTTGAGTTGATACATTAAGTTTTGACTGAAATACATATATTTCAGGATTGATTCCAAGGTCATTTCATTAAAATAGATTTCCCTAGGGAACAAAATGTCATGGTTCTGCCCTGAAGAAAATGGTAAGATACAAAATGTGTCTGTATTTCCCCATTTGCTCTTAATTAGTATTTTATAATACAGAAATTTTAATTTAATGTTCATATTTCATACAGGGCTCATAAACACCATAAAATTATTTTATACCTTGCCTGAAAAATTGAAATGAAATGGTAATAGTTTTTTTCTATTTAAATGATGTGCTGGTTTTTATTGCTGTGTAACAAATTTTCACACAGAGTCATATAACAGCACCCATTTATTTGCCCACATTTCTGTGGGTCAAAAGTCCTGCTCAATGAACCTAGGTTCTTTGCTCAGAATCTCACAAGACTGAAATCAAAGTGTCAGCCAGGCTTAGTTCTTATCTTAGCTCTGGGAAAAATCCAACTCCATGGTCATTCTTGGAGTAGATAGAATTACCTCCTTGCTATTGTGGGAGTGAGGCCCCATTTCCTTACTACTTACAGCCAGAGGAACTCTTGGGTCACGGAGGATACTCACATCCCTTGCCATGTGGCCCTTCTACCTGCAAAGTCAGCCGCCACAGCATGTCAAATCCTTTACATGGGTTGCATTTGTGACTGTCTTTGGTGACCAATAAAAGAAAATTCTTTTTTTTTATTAGAAGTATATAGAGATACAATTGAGGGTGAAACATTATCAAACCATCAAGTAACCAATGTATGTATGTATGTATGTATATATATATATATATACTTTGTTATCCAGAGGTAATGCCAAAACATGGATGACCACCTTGAGTTTCACCTGTTGCAGTTTCCCCCAGAAGAATCTTGCGTTAAATGGGTATCTCGTGGAGGAATGACATCAGCTTCTGAGATGGTTCCCCCATATTCCCACTCTCCAGACTCCTATGAGTTCTTCATACACCTTCCTCCCTCCCCATCCTTCTCCCTACGCCTCCAAGTATCCTAGGGAGCCATCCCTCTATTACGCTGAGAATCATAGAATTTGAAGTTATTGTTAGGTTAGCTGTCTAACATACTGCTTCCCCATGTATTCTAGCTTCCACAGATGAGAGAAACCATTTGGCCCTTGAGTCTCTGAGATTGGGATACTTCACTTAGCATAATTCTTTTCATCTCCATCCACTGATATCAAAAACCATAATATTGTCTTCTCTAATGGCCGAGTAGGATTCCATTGTATATATGTACCAAAGTTTTTGTATCCACTGGTCGAGTGAGGGGCATCTGGGTTGGTTCCATAGTCTAGCTATAGTAAATTGAGCTGCTATAAACATTGAGGAAGCCACATCACTATAATATGCTGATTCTAACTCCTTTGGGAAAATACCCAACAGTGGGATAGGATAGCTGGGTCTTAAGGTGGTTCCATCCTTAATTTTTTTGAGGAGTCTCCACACTGCTTTCCATAGTGGCTGAACCAGTTTGCAGTCCCACCAGCAGTGTAACAGTGTTCCTCTTTTCCCACAGCCCCTCCAGCTGTGGGAAAAGCTGTTGTTGTTTGCATTCTTCATTTTTGCCACTCTAACAGGAGTGAGGTGGTATCTCATTGAAGTTTTGATTTGCATTTCCCTTATAGCTAATGATGTAGAGCATTTTCTCATATATTTATGGGCTTTCTGGACTTCCACTGAAGAGAAGTTCCTTTTGATTTCTTGAGCCCATTATTGCCAATCAAAGAAAATTCTATCTTTAGTGTTCCATTGATATAACCTTCATGGGTTATTTCCATGTTTTAGGCTTAACTTAATTTGGAATTTTAATTGCATCTGCAAAATCCCTTTACCCCAGTATCTAAAGTCTGTTTAAATAACTGGGAAGAAATATATGTGCTCTAGGAGCTGGACTCTTATTAAAGGGACTTCTAAGATTCCTGGTTATTGCAAATAGAACTGTACAAAATAATATTTGGATATGTCTTCTGCATCTGTGTATTTAAACTAAATTATCCATAACAGCTCCCTATGTACTCTGTTAATACCCATGCTCCTTACAAATTTGGGGGATTGGGATAGTTTCATTTTATTTTTATTTATTCTATCAGATTTTAAAATGTTTGTTATGTTTAATTGGTCATATCCATAACACTTTTTATCTTTGTAATGTAGGCCCAGATTTACCAATGCATAATTTTGCTAGCATAGTAATATTATCATACTAAAGCATGGACACTTACTTGCCACTACCATAGCCTTTTAATCCAATTTGCAGATGCTCTGTGTGACTACTTACAACAAATGATGGTGGGGCTGGAGCAGTGACACAGCAGTTACAGCACTTGCCTGGCATGTGTGAGTATGTGGGTTCAAACCCCACCACCTTGTACACAACCAAGTATCAGAGCAATGAAAACCACATGAAAAACTAAGTAAAATTGATTCTGTCTTTCTCTCTCTCTCTCTCTTAAAAAAAAAAAACAAATGATGATATATACAAATCTATAAAAGAACAAAAAAAGATTTGACTCCTGTAAGCTTGACCTACTATTATGCTAGCCCACTGAACACTATCTTTAGATAAAGGATGTGATAATGGCCCTCCAAATCTCTATTATACTAGCACTTTGTCTTCTTGTAAGAATCTATAGTTTGCTCCTGCAATAGAATAAATCTGATCATTTTATCAGATAAGTCATTATTATTTTCTCATTAATTCTGGAATCATTTTTCTGAAAAAGTATCAGGTATGCTCAAAGTCTATCATGACTCAAAGATCTTTTGACTCATTAAAATGAATCTCAGAATAATATTTTAGAGCCATCATCACTGTTGTGCTGATATTAATTAGTAGCTGACATAGCCTTACATATATATATTAATACCTGAAATGAAACAGGATACAGTCATTAAAATCATTATTTTTAGAAATAATATAGTTTCTAAAAAACAAGTTTTTAATCAGGCCCAAAGTTCTTGGTTTTTTAAAAATAACTTTATTTAGTTTTTCACATGGCCTTTGTTGCTCCAACACTTAATTGTATACGTGGTGCTGAGGTTCGAACCTGGGTCCTCGTGCTTGCCAGGCAAGTGCCGAAACAGCTGAGCCACCGCTCCAGCCCCCCAAGTTCTTGTTTTTAATAAAAATGCTGTTTCATAATGCTGCACATTTGGTCATGAGCAGTAGTAGCAGAAGTCATTGAGGAGCCAGGACAGAAAAAGTATATAGGAAACTAAAATCAAATACAAAGTTTTTTGGTTGAAACAAATTTGGATTCCAAGATGTCAAATCAAGATAGAAAGCTCAAGATACCAACTTAATGAATCAGAATCAGAAGCCAAAGATACAGACTGGGAAGATACCAAATTTATCAGAGTCTGCATACCTGGAAGGCTTTAGAATCAAGGAGTCATGATTAACTGTAAAGAAGTAAAATTATGAAATCATGAATCATTATTCTTAAACCTTTCAACTTCTCTCCATTATACTTTTAATAAAATCCAAATTTCCTTCTTTGTCAGGATATATCTAGGAGAATAGGAGCCACTCTAGGAATTTGATCTGCAAGAGTTTAACATATGAATTAAGGGCTTCAACAACCATCACAAGATTTGGAATGACAAAGCTGGAGAGCTGCCACTGAATGATAGGCTCCTGTCACCAAAGAATGGAATGTCATTGCCCTCAAATTATTGCTCATTTCTATAAATGAAATCCACTTAATTTTTTAATATTGATCTTATATCCCAAGACCATCCTGAACATGTTCACTAGTTATTATGCTTATTTTGGAGATATTCTATGTAGAACATCATATCATCTGGTCTTGAGATTTTCTTTTCTGGAAGGCTTTTAGTTGATTGTCCAATTCATTATTTTATATTGGTCCATTTAGATGTTTTATATCTTCCTAAATCAATCTAGGCAAGTCATATGTGTCTAGAAATTTGTCAATGCCTCCTAGATTTTCCAGCCTACTGAGGATAAATATTCAAAATATGTTCTGCTGATCTAGACTTCAGAAGGGCCTGTAGTGATATCTCCTTTTTATCTCTAATTTTATTGATTTGGATATTATTTCCTTTGATTAGTTTGGCTAGGGGTTTATGAATCTTTCCTAACTTTTTGAAAAACCAACTCTATTGCATTGATCCTGTGTATTGTCTTTTTTATTGTCAATTTCATTAGTTTCAGCTCTGATCTTAATTATTTCCTGTTTTCCCACTCATTTTGGAATTAGTTTGTTCTTTTTCTAAGACCTTTAGCTGGAGCATAAGTTTATTTATTTGAGATCTTTCTATTTTATTTTTAGTATAGTCCCTAAATGCTATAAATTTTCCTGTTTTCAGACTGTCCCAGAGATTTTGATGTGTTGTAGTATCTCTGTTTTCATTCATTTCTAAAATTTCCTGATTTCTACTTCCATTTATTCTGTATCCATTTAACATATTTTTCATTTATTCTTTGATTCATTTAATTGAATATGTTTATTTAATAGAATATATTGTTCATCTCCATGTGTTAATTTTCTATTATTTTTCTTGCTGTTGATTTCTAGTTTTGTTCCATTATGATCTGATAGGCTCCATGGGATCACATCATTTTTTTTAATTTGGTGATTTAATTTGTTACCTAAAATATGGTCTGTTTTGGACAAAATTCTATGAACTGCTGAGAAGTGATTAGTAATGTTCTTTTACTTTAATATTAATATTTTGTATTAATTACAAAATAGAAAATATACATTAATATTTTATTATAATGCATATTTTTATTTGCTAAGATTTGCTCTGTGATCTAGAATATGGTTTATTTTGGAAAATATTCCATGAGCTGCTGAGAAGTGGTTTGCAATATTTTATTAAGAGATTTTGGGGTGCAGCCAAATGATAGAGCTGGAAAAAAATATGCTGAGTGAAAAATCCCAAACTCAGAGAATATTTTCTCTCATATGCGCAAGTTAGAATACAATCTAAGACAGATGGAAAGTTAGCTAAGCTAAATAATAACCTCAACATAGGTGAATTTTTACAGAAACAGAGGGAGCATAACTATGACACTGGGGGAGAAGGGAGAGGAGCAGGGAGGGGAAGAGCATTTAGGGGGGTTATCAATGCAGTTGGGAACAGGGTGTAGTAAAGGGGGGAGACCATGGACTAGCATCAGCTTTAACTTACTGTGTCAATATCCTTATGTTCATGAATGTGAAACAATGATTCTCTCCAATGTGTAACACTATGCTGAAGAAATATTTTAAAAAGGTTAAAAAAAAAAGAAAAACCACATGCTAAATAAAACCACTGGATTATTGGAAGTATTTATGTTCCTACATAAATATCTTTGGAAAGAGAGACAGAGAGAGATTGATTGATTGATTGATTTGGGGGAACATTCTGAGGATAATGGAGGGGGAGACATTTTCTGCTTTAAGCTCGCGAGCACCAATCATGAATAAAACAATGTTCCCACAGGCCTGCAAAGAGTGTGAGACCCTGAGCTGCACTGGAACTCAATCCTCGTCATTGAGAAATGCTTGGACTGTGGAAATTTGGGATGGTCTCCAGATCAGGAGGTATTTCATGCCAGCATAGGTATTCCTGGTGGGTTTCAGCAAGAACCATGCTTTTTGTGGCAGCCACAGTCCCCTGTGCAGAAGGAGCAGGTGCAACACTGAGAAACCGGTGGAAAGAATCCCTTACGGTAAACCACAAATTCCAAGACAAGCCAGCTGCCTGGCTTTTCCATATTCACTGCAAAAGCCTGAGATCACTCCTATCTCTGCTAAATGCAAGCGGAAAGCACTGCAGCCAGTGTGTGTGGATTCCCTGATCTGAGGGAGTCAGATCTGCCCTCACTACTCTCTTCCCAGGATTAACTCCAGTTGAGTGAGAGCTGGGAGCCAGGGTGGACTAGAGGATATTTAAACCCCAAATAAACTGGAAGGAGGGAGTGAAGGACTCTCCAATCTGCACCCTTCTCTCACCTTCCTCTCCAAGAAAGGAAGACTTGTCTTGTCTCCGGCAAGTCTCTGCAGCATCATATCACAAAAACCCCCATGAAATTTGCTCAGAGTTTGCTTGTGACCAGCAGAGGGTTTTCCAAGACTATACTTGAGCCCTTGCAGTTGAAATCCATGCCTGACAGTGACAAAAGCCCCCCAAGAGGATTGAACCAGTCTCTAACCAGCAATTCAACCCTAAGACTAGACCAAGCCTTCCAGAACTAGACCCATATTTATACCTCATAGAGACCTCAGAATTTCAGACTAGAGGCCTGTAAGCCATACACAGTCATCAGATCTTGATCCCCACTGAGTGAATTTGCTTTGATTTTTTAAAAATTTTTATTGTGTGTGTTGTAGTTGTTGTTGTAGACTTATTTCTTTCTCTTCTTCTTCCTCCCCTTCCTGCCCTACTTCTTCTTCCTCCCCTTTTTCTACTTCCTCCCCTCCTTCTTCTTTTTCCTCCCTTTCTTCCTCTTCTATTTTACTTCTTCCTTCCTCTTTCTTAAATTACTATAAACTCTTTTTCATTTTGAGCATTTTCTTCAATGTAAATATTAGTACTCACCATTCTACGGACTGGGCTTCCAGCTAGCACATTTTATTTTTATGCTGTATAGCACCCTGGTAGTCCACTCTTCCTCCACCCAATTCTTCCTTTTCTTCTGGCAGCAGCCAAACCCTACTCCTTTCTTTCATACCCTCTCCTTATTGTCATTACCTCAGGTGTTCTCTCTCTCTCTCTCTCTCTCTCTCTTTTAATATCAGATTATCCTATAGCATCTCTACTCTCTCTCTCTCTCTCTCTCTCTCTGCTCTTACCTCATAATCAGAACTTCTCCTCTACCTTCCTATCACATTTCTTTTCCTTTCAGGTGTTTGTAAGCTTAACACCAATAAACTCTAATTGGAGATAATTGCTAATCCTACCATTTCTCCTATAGGAAACACCTAACAGTGCAACACCTACAGAAGTAACATCCTAATAAGCTCAAAATTATTGTATGCTTTGGCAGATGATATTGACTATTTCTGCTTATCTAGGGAGATATTAGATATTGTAAACATTAATAATAGTTCAAAGCTTGATGTTGAACTCATTCCAAATAGTACCCTAGCCCAAGTACTCAAAACATTATCAAACTCACAAAGTGTACTAATCAGAGAGGGATCTCTCAGCCTCCACTTCCTGGAACTGACCTGTATGTCAAATCCAGGAAAAAATAACTCTGCAAAAACAATTCAATCCCACACAAAGGCTCACATACTGCATAATAAGAAAATGAAGCAATTGCAAATAAAGAACCAAGAAAAAGACCCTCAACAATAGGGAGAAGACAAATAATTCTCCTCCTCAACCCCACAACTCCCCAACCAAGGAGTCCATGGATAGAAAGTTGGAGGAAAATCTAGAGAAAAGTAACAACAATCCAATTACTAAAATGATCAAAAAATTAAAAGAAGATTTAAGGAGAAAGTAAGAGAGCAATTACAGGAGCTGAAATAGTACTTCAACAAAGAAATAGATAAGCTGACAAGAAATGTAGCAGAACTCTCAGAACTGAAAAACACAGTCATCCAAAAAAACTCAATGGAAGATTTTAAAAAAAGATTGAACTGAATAGAAAAGAGAACTTCAGCTCTCAGAGAAAGAACTCTGACAGAATGACACTCTGAGTCTTCTTGAATGCAGGGAAGAGAGAAAGGAAAAAAGAAAAAAATAACAACTTTGAGAACATGATCAGAATTCCCAAGAAGTATGGGATATAATCAGAAGAATAAATTTGAGAGTAATTGGGATAGTGGAGAACAGTGAACAACAAACAAAAGGCATAAGAACATTCTCAAAGAGATAATTAAAGAAAATTTCACCAATATTAGAATTATGCAAGAAGTACACATTCACGAAATGTATAGGACACCAAATAGACTTAACCAAATGAGAAACACAATAAGACACACATATTCAAAATGAATAATAGAGAAAGCAAGGAATGAATTTTAAAAGTTGCAATAGCAAAACATCAAGTCATATTCAGAGGCAAACCAATGAGGATCACTTTGGATTTCTCAACACAAACCTTAAAGGCAAGAAGAGCTGGGAATGAGATAGTCCAACCCCCAAAAGAAAAAAAATTGCCAAATTAGAAATACTATACCCAGAAAACCTCAGCTTCAATTTCAATGGGGAAATAAAAACATTGAATGTACAACTTTCTCAACAAGACTCCCAAAGCAAAAGAATTAAAATCAAGAATTAATAACTGGGATGCCATTAAACTAAAAGTTTCCACTCAGCCGAGGATTTGGTCAAAACTGTCAAGAGAGAACCTACAAAATAGGGAATAATCATGGCCTGTGATTCTTCTGACAGGGGACTAATATTCAAAATTTACAAAGAACTCAAAAACTGAATATCAAAAACATAAACAATCCAATGGGCTAGAGAGTTACACAGAAACTACTCAACAGAGGAAATCAAGCAAGCCAATGAATACATAGAAAGAGTTTTAAATCACTAGTAATCAGAGAAATGCAAATCAAAACTACATTCAAATTTCACCCCACTCTAGTCAGACTGGCAAAGATGAAGAATACAATGAGTAACAGATGCTGGAGGGGTTGTGGAGAGAAGGGAACACTAGCACACTGTTAGTGGAACTGCATACTGGTCCAGCTGCTCTTGAAAGCAGTGTGGAAACTCTTCAAAAAATTAGGAATGGATCCACAGAACAACCCAGATATCCCTCTTCTGGGTATTTTCCCAGAGGAGTTAGAATCAGCACATTAGAGTGACACAGCAAAATCTATGTTCACAACAGCTCAATTTACAATAGATAAATTATGGAATCAACCCAGATGTTCCTCACAGGATGAATGGATCCAAAAGCCCTGGGGGTTCTATTCAGTTAGTAGAAAGAACAATATTGCAGGCTTTGAAGTTAAATGGATACCAGTCGAAGAAATCATGCTGAATGAAGTTAGCCAAACCCAGAGAGTAAATGGTCAAATGTTTGCCCTCATTTGTGGAAGCTAGGTCTAACCCAGGCTTAGGTGAAAGGTAATCAAATTCATGTATTGGACCCACCAAGGACATAGCAACATGTTATTTAGGGGACATGTAGGGGGG
>PVKS010049709.1:0-11873 GCA_004027875.1 Aplodontia rufa
TAGTCTTATCATTCGATTGTGTTATGGTGAGACAAGAAGACAGGAAAATACTGTTAGGAAATGTCCCTGAAAGTGACATATTCTTTCAAAAGCATAAAGCACTGCAATTGACATGAGAAGACAGTCATTTGTGTGTATATGTGTACACATATGTACAAATATATACATACATGTATATACATATGCATGCATATATAGAGATAAATGTGCACATGTATGTATGCATATGTATATGTATATGTGTGTATGTTTGTGCTAGGGATTGAGCCCACGGATGCTAAACTAATGAGCCAAATCCCCATCTAGAGAGAGAGAGAGAGAGAGGGAGAGAGAATCAGTTTATTTATTTTTTATCTGGCCTTCACTTCTGGGACACTTGGTCATGTATGTGGTGATGGGGTTCGAACCCGGGTCTTTGTGCATGCATGTCAGGCAAGCACCTTAACCACTGAGTCAGTGCTCCAACCCTGATTTGTTATAAGCTTAATGAATAAATAAATAAATAAAAACTGGTTATTTTAAATGAATCTCCTTTGTTTCAGAGCTCTTGTCCTATTTATTCACAACATTTAGTTTTTTTCTCCTGATACTCCTTCAATACTTGATCACTTTTGCCTCCTTCTCCTGGCTCATGTCAGTCAATCTTGCTCTTTTTAGTACATAGTATAAGATTTACACCATCTTATAGTTCACCTGGTTACAGTGCTTCCATGGGCAGCTCAACTGTGTCAACTGCCACCCTCCTGCCCCCACCCATCTCATCTCTTTCTTGGAAGTCACTGTGGCTGTCTTCTTTCTGGCAATGTTTCTCCCTAAATTTTTGGGCTCATGTATGAGACAGAATTCATCTTTGGGTCTGTGCTCTTATGACCATTGTCTTCTACTCCTGCAAGGTGAGATGAGGTTCTGTCTGTGTGTCTGTTCATCTGTCTTTTCTCAGAAACTGGTTATTTGCTGGGCACAGTGCATCAAGCCTGTAATCCCATAAGTAGGACTGCAAGTTCAAGGGTAGCCTCAGAAACTGAGCAGGGACCTCAGCAGCTTAGCAAGACCCTATCTCAAAAAAAAAATCAGAAAATATCTGGGAATGTGAATTAGGGGTTACATGAGTTTGGGTTCAATCCCACATACCAAAACCAAAACAACAACAACAACAGCAATCACAACAACAACAACAACAGCAATAACAACAAGCAATCAACCTTGTCCTCATTTTTGAATGGGTGTCAGTTATACACCACTGTCCCTGGCTTCTTTCTATCTATCCATCCCTCCATCCATCCATCCATCCCTTCTCCAACCTCCACCCTCTTTCAGGATTATATTTTGCATATTTCTAATTAATTCTCTCGTGATCAGTTAACATGTTTAAGCAGGCATTCTTTTTCAGAGAGAGGAATTTGAACTATATAATTGGTAGAAGAAAAAAATAGGAGGAACACTCCATAACATCAGTGTTGGCAATTTCTTCCTCAACAAGACTCCCATAGCTCAAGAATTACAGCCAAGAATGAATGAGTGGGATGCCATGAAATGGAAAAGCTTCTGCTCAGCTAAAGATTTAGTCAAGAGAATCAAGAGAGAACTTACAGAATGAGAGAAAAGTATCGCATGCTCTGCCTCTGACAGGGGACCAATATCCAGAATATACAAAGAGCTCAAAAAACCAAGCACCAAAACCACAAATCATCCAATCAATAAATGGGCAAGGGAACTAAGCAGAAACTTCTCAACAGAAGATGTCCAGAAAGCCAATACATGTATGAGAAAAATTTCTACATCACCAACAGTCAGAGAAATGCCAATCAAAACTTCACGGAGATTCTATCCCACTCCAGTCAGAGCAGCCAAAATTAAGAATAGGAACAATAACAGATGCTGGTGGGAGGGATCATGGGGAGAAAGGAACACTGATGCACTGCTGGTGGGACTGCCAACTTGTGCAACCACTCTGGAAAGCAGTGTGGAGACTCCTCAAAAAACCTGGGGATGGAACTACCATAAGACTCAGCTATCCCACTCCCTCCTGGGTATTTTCCCAAAAGAGCTAGAATTGGGACACAACAGAGACACTGCTACATCAATGTTTATAGCAGATCAGTTTATAAGAGTTAAACTATGGAACCAACTAACCTGGATGCCCCTCGCTGGATGAATGGATTCATAAATCCTGGAATATATACACCATGGAGATCTACCTCACTATTAGAGAATGATAGCATGCCTTTTGCAGCCAAATGGTTGGAAATTGAAAAAATCATGCTGAGTGAAATATCCCAAACTCAGAGACTTAAGGGCCAATGTTTTCTGTCACTAGGTTCTTCCTAGCTGAGTTTAAGTAATGAACTCACTATGGTTGAAGCTCCACATAAGCTGGGTGAACCCTACCTATGAAGGTGGGGGGAGATGGGAGGGAGGGAGGGAGAAGAGAAGGGGGTTGGTTAGCATTACAATGGGGAATGCTGAACTCGCATTAGAAGGCTAGCTACACACAGGCACAGAAACCAAGAAATGTCAACAATTATTATACTACATGTATATTCATTTCAAACTGTAGTATGGTGGGATTACAGATGGGACATGAGTTCAGGGAATGGAAGAAGGGGGGTAGATCCTGGTCTAGGATCAACTTTAACTCACTATCTCACTATGTCAGTATCCATGTACACATAATATATGAAAGAGCCATTCCCTCCAATATGTAAGTCCATGTCAAACAAATAAAAAAAATAAAAGATAGAGAGCAATTTTGTTGAATTGTTCATACAGCTTTCATTGCTTCGACCCTTCATGGTGTACAAGGTGCTGGGGTTTGAAACCACGTTCTTGCACATGCCAGGTGGCACTGTAACAATTGATCCACCACTACTCCAGTCCTTGAGCATCCATTATGAAATTTTTTATCATTTATTAATAATTTTAAGGGGCTGGCATGGCACCTCAGCAGTTGGAGTGCTTGCCTTGCATGTGCAAGGATCTACCTGTGTTGAAACCCCAGCACCATGTACACAACTCAGTGTTTTAGAAGCAAGGACCAGATGAAAAATATGAATAAAATTAATTTTCTCCCCTCCTTTAAAAAATCATTGTTATCATTATTATAAGTAGGATCAGCAGCAACATTACTTACTATTAATATCTTTTAGCTAAAAACCCTCCCAGCCATTGTCACTCCCTCTGAACACCTAATTGAGAGAAAAGCGGGTTGTCTGCATGTTGCATGATATTGAGCCTGCATAGATCTAACTAGGACTGAGTACTGCAGGTCAGTGGCAGAGCACAGCACAGAAAGGGCACCCCACCTCCTACAACAGAAACAACATCTACTCTGAATAACCTCAGACCATTTTTGCTTGGCTTGGATACTGAGGATTTAACTCAGCAGCATTGTTGGCTGTCCAGAGTGGACAGAGACACAGTCTAGTGCACAGAGCAATCTTCCACAATACAAGTCACACAGTGAAGCAACTTAGCCTCCTGTATTGTACCAGATAGCACTAAACTCACAGCAGATTAACATTTGTAAGGCAATTCCTGGAATATTCCTGAAATTTCCCTTGCCAGGACCCTTATTGTGCTAACCAAGTAAGGCTTACCCAAAAATTCATACCAATGAGGAGGTGGTACCCCAAAAATGCATACTAATGAGAAGGTGCAAACTGAGACCCAAACCTCATGAAAAAGAGGACAAAAACCAAGGCCTGCAGCTGAGGAAGCAGAGACATCCACCACAATGGAAGCATATGGACATTGGTCCTTACACCCATTGCATGCCTCATCATCATCCCCTCACAACTTGTTTGACCTGCCATCAAACCCAGCAAATCCATGCCAGAGTCTGAAACAGCTTGCAATACCGAACAGCAGCAACCTTGGCTCTGCCTGGAGAGTGCCTGTCCTGCTGGACAACTCAGCTTGCATTCTGCTAGTAACCATGGACATCACACTGATCCTGGTGAGAGGACAATGAGTTTATTCTTCCTTGCCTTGCCTTAAGCTTATCACATTAAGGAAAGTCTATAAGTGGTGTGTGATTATTAGTTTATACTATATGTGTGCTGTGACTAAATAAGATAACAATATAGGAGAGTGTGATTTGTAGTGTGACATCCCTTGAGAATTGTGCATTGATAAATCTGGAGTGATGTGTTAAAGAATATTAAGATGAAACTTGTCTCATTTCATCTATCACTGAACATGCAATCTCTTTTTCAGACAGAGTGATCACCTGCAAGTGCTAGTGATCAGTGCCACCACTCAGGCCACACTCGCAACATTGGCCATTGAGCTCCTTCATCCCAGCTGTTTTGAATTTGAGAAAAGGGGAGGGACTGGATCTCACTGAGTTCCTGAAGCTCACAGGCCTTGAATTCACGTCAAGATCAACAAAAAACACATTAGTCATGAGACAGGTAGAGGAGTTTGGTAACTCAGAAAGGTGGTGGGGTTGGAGTCCACCCCAGCAAACAGAGGAGCTGCATTCTCAGAAACAGCCTGGATATCAGATTTCAATGCAAAGGAACCAGTCATGGGGGCTCTTTAAAAAAATCCTCTTAAAATAGGTCCTCAGGGGCTCTGTTCTGAAACCCTCAACAAATCCCCTTAAGCCTTTTCTTTCCCCCTCTTCCAGGTCCACTGAGAATCACACCCTCTAAAGTTTTCCTTTAGCAACAGAGGAAGGCTAGGGGCACAGCTCCTTGGGTGGAAGAGCCCAGGCTGAGATTTTTGTGAGGGAGGCCCTGCCTGGGTTGGATCAGGTTCCATCCCCAGATGCCAAAACCCAGACACAGGAGATATAGGTAATACTGTAAATTTTCATCAGAAATGAGTTTGGGGAGCAGGGGCATGGTGGCACACACTGAGACCAGACAAATGATCTTTGCAAAACTACCTCAGGCAGTGAGATTCTGAAATCTACTGCAACACTGCCCAGGGAGAGCTGCAACACCACCATCTGCAGAGTGGGCTGAGCCCAGCTGCCTGCAGACATATACTTGGACAGAGCTGCCATGGCTGCAGAGCCCTATATGTTGGGCAAAGTACACCAGATTACAGAAGCAGAGGAAATCCAGTCTCATCACCCAGATCCAGTCTCATCTTTCCACTGAAGATGTTATGGCAGTTCACCCCATACAGGAGAAGGTAAGAAAGCTTTAGTGCAGCTTTATAGCACAGTCCTTTGTATTCCTTCTCATCTGATAAGAGTCATGTAAACTTCTGTGTATATTATGTTGATTTTTCACTGGCCTATGGTTCTATGCAAAATAACTGATTTATCTTCCACTTTTCCTACATTGTTAGAATTCAAAGTGAAATGGAGATAGTGAGTTCACTTACTTCTGATCTCTTTTATTCCTTATGCACTAGTAGTCACTGAGTCTTTCCCTTTTTTCTCTACATAAATGTCTCAGATACCATTTTGAAAAATGTTTAATAGACCTCTGTGATTTTATGGTTAAACAAGTAAATTTATGGTCTTGTTTGACCAGTTACATGCATGTGCCCCATGTAATTCATTATTCAGTTCATTTTTTTTACATTTTTATTGATGCATTAAATTTGTCAAAAAAAAGTTACATGTTTGTACATACATTCAATATAATTTGGCCAATATCCCACCTATTCCATGGTCCTTTTCTTCCTGTTGATAGGTGCAAAATAATCTTTTTTCCCTGTCCCCTTGTATGGTAGCTTTCCCACTCCTGTTCTTTCTCCCCTCTCACCTTCTTCTTCCTCTACTAGACTTCCTTTAAGTTCATGTATTAGCTTTTACTTGCATGGTTCTTTATGCTGTCCTTTCCTACTCTCCCTCTTTCTCTTAACTCTGGCTTCACAAATGAGACAAAACATATGCTAGTGAGTTGCTGAGTTGGCTAATTTCACTTAGTAAGATATTCTCCATTTCTTTCTATTTGCCAGTAAATGCCATTCTTTGTAAAAGCTGAGTAGACTCCATCATACATATATACCACATGATCTTCTAGTGACAGACATCTATTCCATAATTTAGCTATTGTGAATTATGCTGTTACTATTTGATATGTCACTGTAGCATGTGAATTTTAGATCCTTTGGAAATATCCCCAGGAATGGGATAGTTAGTTAAGCAGGGTGTTTCCATTCCTAATTTTTTTGGGAATCTCCATATTACTTTTCAGAGTCTTTCAACTGCCCTGAAGTCCCAACAGTAATGTAGAAGTGTTCCTTTCTCCCTGCAAACTCAGCAGCATTTATTATATGTGATTTTCATCTTTGCTATTCTAATTGTACTGAAATTAAATCTTACTGTACTTTTAATTTCCTTTTCTCTTATTACTAGAGATGTTGAACATTTTTCAGTATTAGTTGACTTATAATTTATTTGCATTTTCTGGATGTTAGTCCTCCAGGAAAGGGATAACTGGTAAACTTTTCTCCCATTTTCTAGATTCTCTTTATAGTCTTAATGCCTCCTTACCTGTGTGGAAGCTTTTTAGCTTAATAGCATCCCACTTATTGTTTCTTGGTCTTATTTCTTATGCTATGGCCGTTTTGTGAAGGAAGCTGGTGCTAGCTCCTACATGCTGGAATGTTAACCCTATGTTTTCTTCTAGTGTTTGCAAGTGTTATGATCTGATTCATAACTCTTTGATTAATTTTGATTGGAGTTTTCAGCAGGGTGATAGATAAGGATCTAATTTCATTTGTTTTACATAAAGCTATCCATTTTTCCATCCATAATTCATTGAAAAGGCTATTCTGTCTGATGTATTATTACTTCCTTTGTTGAACATGAGAAGTCTATAAATTTCTGGATTTGTCTCTGTGTTCTCTATTCTGTTCAATTTCTCTCTCTTTATATCTTATTTCATACCAATACCAAACTGTTGTTTTTAAACCACAGCTCTGTAGTACAACTTCAGATCAGGTATTGTGCATGATGCCTCCTTCTTCACTTTTCTTTCTTGGTATTGATTTTAGTGATTTTGAATCTCTTATTTTTCCAAATGAATTTAAGAATTTTTTTCCTAATCCTGTGAAAAAATTCATTGGTATTTTGATGGCAATTGCATTGAATCTGTATAGCACTTTTGGTAACATGGACATTTTGACAATATTAATTCTGCCTATCCAAGAACATCTAATGTGTTTTCATCTTCCATGGCCTTTTTAAATATCTTTCTTCAGTTTTATAGTTTTCACTATAGAGCTCTTTTATCTCTTTTGTTAGATTAAGTCCCAGGTATTTTACTTTTTTGTTTTGAGGTTCTTGTAAGTGGGTTAGTTTTCCTGATCTCTTCTTCATTTGATTCACTGTTAGAGTATAGGAAAGACATTGATATATGGGCATTAATCTTGGAGTCTGAAAGTTAATTGGTTTACAAGTTCTAGAAGTCTTATGGCAGAGGTTTTGGAATTTATGGATACAGGATAAAATCAGCACACAAGGTTGTTACATTTTTTCATTTGTTATCCATTGCTTTTCTCTTCCCTGATTACTCTGTCTAACTTTTCAAGGATTATACTGAGTTGGAGTGGACAGAGTGGACATGGTTCCTCAATTTAGCAGAAATGCCTTTTCTCCATTTAGTATGGTGTTGGCTATGGGATTTTATAGATGGCCTTTACAATGTTAGTAAGTTTCTTTCATGCCGAGATTCTCTAATGTTCTTAACATGAAATAGTGTTGAAACTTTTCACAGGCCTTTACTGCATCTATTGGTGATCATGCGATTTTTGTCCTTAATTTAGTTTAAGTGATGTGTTAAATTTATAACTTCCATTCCTAAAAAGTAAGTTAAGTATATTAAATTATAAATAATCAACATTAAAGAAAATTTAAACTGTAAATCTCCCACCAAAATGTTTATTATTTTCTTAATGTATACAGATAGAAATCATATTTGTAAATATAAAAAATCTTAAGGAAGAAGTATAATTTGGAATTTAGCCATTCTGCAGAACTGTATTTTATAGTTACAAGGAGTTATTTTTATAACAGTTTCTATGTGAATGCTTTTCTTATCAGCAACATAAAACTCTGAAGAATGTTAAATAAAAGATACGTTTTATTTTATTATTTCCCACTTTACATATATTACAATTTATAATTCTACATAATATGAACTTTTATTGCCATGAAATAAATAATTCAGAAAAGACTTTTTATATCAGAATGTAGTTATGTTTCCATTTAATATTTTAACACAAAAGACACCATGCACTTTGTCTTCCTTTTTTTTAATATTCTTTTTTTTAATTTTTTATTTTTTATTTTTGAATAAACTTACAAGATTTTAACAAAATAATATGAAGTGTGTATATATTCTGGATATTGCAATTACCCCCAAGAGTGCACCCCATTTACCCTCCCTTATCCCACCCTTCCCCTTCCCACTATATCTCTAAAAAAGTATTAGATTGTAAAGCTTTACATCTTATCTGGTCTTTCTTTTTTTTAAAGCTTACATTTTGTTAAATCACTCCTACATAATTATGGCACAGCTGTTGTTTGCGGAAAGAAAGCAGTTCTCAATATTCTTTTGTTTGTTTTTATTTTTTGTTTTTTGTTTTTTTGATGGTGCTGGGGTGTGAATTCAGGTCCTTGCACTTGTTAGGCAAGCACTCGAACCACTGAAGCATCACTCAAGCCCCTGAGCCAGATTTTGAAAGTCTTGATTCTGCCCATTGATTTCTTGATTCCAATTGCATGGAATTTTTTCTAAATTTTAATGAGTTTCTTATTATTATCCAAAGTAAGTCTTCTTACTTTGGATTTAATCTGTTCTTATTTTCTAGTCCTCTGAAAACCATTTTTATTTTAGATCTTCCTTTTTTCTAATAAATGCATTCAATATTTTAATTTTTTTATTAGATGATATAGAGTTACAATTGAGGGGGAAACATTATCAAACATTCAAGAACAAATGTATATATACTTAGTTATCCAGGGCTAATGCCATGCCATGGATGCCCAGCTTGGGTTCCCCATGTTGCTCTTTGCCCCAGAAGAAACCCTGAGTTAAATGGATATGTCATGGAGGTCAGAGATCTGCTTCTGAGATGATTCCCCTATATTCCCACCCTCCAGTCTCCTAGGTGTTCTTCCTAAGTAAAATTTTTAAGTACCAGTTTTGCTGCATCTCTCAATTTTTTTAAAGAGAAAGGGATAGAGAGAGAGAGAATCACTTTCATTTGGTTTTTCATGTGGCTTTCACTGCACCAAAGCTTTGTTGTGTACATGGTGCTGGGATTTGAACTGGCATACTCATGCATGCCAAGCAAGTTTCTTAAGCACCAAGCCACCACTCCAGCCCCTCATCTCTCAAATTTTAATGAGGTTTATTTTCATTTTGCTTTAGTCTATTATTTAGTTTGAATTTCCCTGAGACTTCTTTTATTTATGAGTTCTTTAGTAAAAGTTGAAATATTTATACTGTCTGAAGAGAAACCAGATGATCCATGTGTTATTTAGATGTGTATTGTTTGATCTCCATATATTTTTCTGGATTTTCCAAAAGAACTAAATTTCTGTCTTTGATTTATAGTTCAGGTACATTGTAGTCTAGGAATACACATTGTATGAGTGCTATATTTATTTATTTATTTAAGAGAGAGGATGTGAGAGAAAGAGAAAGGGAGGATCAATTTTATTTAGTTTTTTATCTGGTTTTGTTTGCTCTGATGCTTGGTTGTGTATTTGGTTCTGGGATTTGAACCTGGGTCCTCATGCATGCCAGGCAAGTGAAATACCACTGAGTCACCACTCCACCCCTGATGGTTATACTTTTAAATTTGCTGAGTGCACATTATGGCTCAGGACAGGGTCTACTTCAGTGAATGTTCTGTGTGAGTGTGTGAAGAACATGTCACATACTGTTCATTTGGATGAGGCTTTCTACAGACGCTCCCTATATCCAGTGCATGGGAGGTGTTAGTGATTTTTGGACTACTGGATCTATGTTATTTCTGAAAGGGAAGAATTGAAATCCTCAGCTGTAATAGCAAATCCATCTGCTTTTTGATAGTTTTTTTTTTTTTACTTTTTACCCCATGTACTCTAATCCTTTGTGGTGAGGAACATACACATTAAAATTGATACGTTCAGGTTTTCTCTGCTATAACAGCCTTTCATTGAGGTTTCTACCTATGTATTTCTGTCTTTACATGTTGTGATATTCCCGCATCTACATGTTTCTCTCTCCAGCTTGGGGAAGATTGGTTTGATGTGGGACTTCAGTTCTCAGATAGGTCAAGGAAGAACTGATAATTATTCACTTTTTTCACAGTTTTATTCTGGTCTTTACATGTCAGGATAAATGAGAAGTCAATCACTTCATTTTTGAAAAGAGCTTCTTATGTGTATTAAAATATTAACACTTTGTTAGGATTCCAAAATTACTCTTCCATATTACTTCATCTTTGGTTTTCTGTTTGAGTTAAGATATACTCTTACACATAATTACACATTCTCTAGATCAACCAGAACTTAACAACACAACTGCCAGAGCCAGCTAGAGACTAGCTTGTGTGAGAAATGCCCTCTGACAAGAAAATATCCCTGTTCTGATTTAGTTTGTATAGGAGTCTGCCAAAAATTAAAGGCTTGCAATGGACTTTCAGGTAATTAGAGTGAGCTCTTACCCAAGTCAGGAATAAGATTGCAAGATATATTTTCCTTACTAAACATCAGAAAAAGATGGGAAGCATTTTTCTTTCCCCACCCTAGGATTTAAGGCTGATTTCTTTGACTCTTCAAAGTCCTTGGGATTCCCCTGTGTCCTAGTGTAGACTATGCTGTTTTTATTAACTTTGTGATATGGCTTCCTGCTAGGCTCTGAGTGACACAAACATACTGCCTCTTACCAGTTCACTTGCTAAACATGCACAAAGGTAGGTATTGTATCCCAAGATGTTCTCTTGGATGGAATGAATCTTGATTTCAAAGGGCTCAGTAAACACAGGCTTCAAAAACTTGGTGGCCATTGAGCTTTTGTAGTCATTCAGTTGATGGTACACTCTCTCTATGCCATGGCTATTCAGGATTTAAGCATTCCTCTCACACCAGAACCTACTGACCTCTCCAGGAGAGGGCATTTGGAAGCAAGGAATGCATGTCTGTGATGGTATTCACTGCCTGAACTTTACTGCCTCTGTGAATGTCTCAGAAAAGAGTTTCTTTTAGTCAAGTACCAAATTATAAATTCAGCAATTTTTTTCCTTGGGGGTTTTATATCTGCTTCAGTTTGTTTTGGGGGCTAAAACAGAATACCTGAGACACAGCAAGTATTTATTTAAAAACAAATGTTTTTCTAACAGTTTTGGAGGCTGAGACCACCCAACGCATGTGGCAGCACCTGGTGGGGGCCATGTGTGTGTCATAGCATGATGGAAGAGCAGTTGGGCACATGTAGGAGACAGCAACAAGGAAGGGATGACCTTGTTCTTGTCTAATAATCCAGTCTCTCCATAACCAGCCCACTCCCAAGATTATGGTGTTTATCAGTGAGGGTGGATCTCCTGTGGCCCAATCATTACCTAAACATCCCACCTCCTAATACACCTTCAGTAGCTATTAAATGCTAACATAAGTTTTAGAGGGTTGCTCAAAGCACAGCAATGTCCTACTTTGCTACTGATATGAATTCAACTATGGAAATATTTACTTAGACTTTCATCCAAATAAGTAGAACATTGAGGATAGGGTGGATATTTCCATTCCTGCCTATTCATCAATTCTTCTCACCACTTTTTCCTCTGCCTGACATCTTTCCTAAGATTTTATTTTTTTTTTTTTTGCAAGATTAAGAGTTAAAATGATGGGGGGGCACTCCTGGGGATAATTGCAATATCCAGAATATATACACAATTTATACACATTTTATATTATTTTG
>PVKS010049710.1:0-11865 GCA_004027875.1 Aplodontia rufa
GAAGCAGCAGCAGCAGCAGCAGCAGAGAGGTCAGAGAGATCAGCAGGTTAGAAGATCCAGGTCCCGGGTTCCAGCCGCCGGCGTTCGCCCCCTTGTTCCCGGCTCCCCCACCCTTCCTAACAGCCCCTCGGAGGACGGCCCAGTGTTAAGCCGTTCTACCCGCTTCTCGCACAGGAACGCTGCGAGGAGCGACTCCTCGTCCCAACCCCTCCCTAACTCGGCCCCTCGGAGGATGGCACGCTGGGCCATACTACCGGCTTCTCACACAGGAACGGCTGTGAGGAGCGACTCCTCGCCCCGTCCCCGCCCTAACTCGGCCCCTCGGAGGGCGGCTAGCAAGGTCGTCCTGCCCGCTTCTCGCACAGGAACGCTGCGAGGAGCGACTCCTCTCCCCCCCCTTCCCCAGACCTGTCCTGCCGGCGCCGGCGGCCGGTTCCCAATGTCCTGCTGGCCCCCGGGGAACGGCTAAGATCCCCCGAGCCCGTTCCCGCCGCTCCCCGCTCCAGAACCCAGGGCGGGGAGCTACACTGTATGACCCAGCTATTCCACTCCTGGGTATTTTCTCTGAAGATATAAATTCAGCATACTATAGCGATATAGCTACATCAATATTTTTAGCGGCACATTTCACAATAGCTAAATTATGGAATCAACCCAGATGCCCATCAGTGGATGAATAGGTCAAGAAACTGTGGTACTTATGTGTACACCATGGAATCCTACGCAACCATTAAAAAACATGAAATCATGGTCTTTGCTGGTAAATGGATGGAGATTGAGAAAATCAGGCTGAGTGAAATTAACCAAACTCAGAAACTCAAGGACAATGTTTTTTCTCATGTGTAAGCTAGAGTACAATATGGGAAAGACTAAGAGAACAATTAAGTTTAGACAGTAGATTAAACAAACTTGGATTACCTGTTGAAATTGAGACAGCCTTGTTGTAGCCTAGGTGTGCAGGGGGATGGAGAGGAGGGGGTGTGGAGAGAGTAAAGGGAATACATGATATGTGGAAGTGTAACAAAAACCCCTTCAGTATGTAAAACTATAATGAAAAATCAAATCTTGTTTAGAAAAATAACACAAAATTACGGTAAGAAGTACATTTGTTGGTCAATGTAAAAAAAGAAAAGGGAAAAAACGCACCCCTGGCTCAGTGACACTTGCCTGTCATCTCAGCAACTAGGGAGAATGAGGCAGGAAGATTACAAGTTTGAGGCCCGTCATAGCAGTTTAGTAAGACACTCAGCCAACTCAGACTATGTCTCAAAATAAAGGGCTGGGGATGATTTTTTTCATATATTAAAGCCACAACCAAAAATTAGTAAATGGCGATATTAGTTATTTCTCAATTTCCTTTTGATGGTTTCAATGCTTTATTTCATTATTATTACATATAATCATTGGGTTTATTTATTTTTATAAGGAGAGAGGGACAGTGAGAGACACAGAGAAAGAAACAACTTTTAGTTTTTCACATGGCCTTAGTTGCTCCAACGCTCAGTTGTGTACGTGGTGCTGGGGTTCGAACCCGGGTCTTCGTGCTTGCCAGGCAAGCGCCGAAAGTGCTGAGCCACTCATTAGCTTTATTTTGACATAATCATTCATGAATCAAATTTAATTTGCTAATTCCTCAATTTTTTAAATTTGGGAATTATGAAATAATAAATCCATTTAATGAAAATAAAACGTTTACATTCTTCAAGTTTATATTAATTTAGATTCTGTAGTATTAGAGCCATCGTAAATAATGATTTTTTACTTTCAGGTGGTAGGACTGTTAATATAGTTAGCTTTTATATATAGGGCAAGATACTAAAAATTAGTATTCACAGACTATGAACTCTAGGTGTCTTGAGCTGGGAGGATTATTAGGCTGGATTGTTCTCCTGTTTTCCACTTCTCATCATTCAGAATTTAGAATTTGTTTCTTTGTAGTTGAATTTTCTTTTATTCATCTGATTTTTTTTAAAGAAGTGAGAGAGTTTGAGAAAGAAACTTTTTATTTAGTTTTTCATGTGATTTTCATTCCTTGGACACTTCGTTGTGTACATGGTGCTGGGGTTTGAACTTGCATACTTGAGCATGCCAGGCAAGCAATGTAACCTCCGAGCCACCACTCCAGCCCCTATTCATCTGATCTTTATGGAGTTTATTTTCTCTGGGCATAGGTTATGATTAATGTAACTGTAGTTAATTTCTGATCAAATGTTTTTGAATCCTTCAGTTTGCTCCTATAATTTCATTTTTTTAAAGATAGAGGGACATTGAGAGAGAGAAAGAGAATCTATTTAGTTTTCATGTGGTATCGTATCCATTGGCATTGCATTCTACCATTGCACTGTATGCCCAGTCCTTTTAATTTAATTTAAATTTTATTTTTGGTACCAGGGATTGAACCCATAGGCTTTTAACCACTGCTGACATCCCTAGTCTGCTTTTTTTGTTAGTTTTTAAAATTTTATTAAGGAGTTGAGTTTTTGTACAATCATAAATGCATATAATGTAAAAATATGATATGCATATATTCTTAAACCAAAATTACTTCCCTATTCTCCCTCCCTCTGCCCTCCCCCACCTGTCGTCTCCCCCCTCCCCCTAATACATATCTATGATTGCCTTAGATTATGTGTAACTAAGTACCCCTTTGCTGGGTCTAAAACATGAGTTTGACTACTTTTCACACAGGCCTGGGTTTAGCTACAGCCTTTACAAATTAGTGAAAACATTCAACTCTTGACTCTCTAGGTTTGGCTAACTTTGCTCCGCCTGATTTCTTCCATCACCATTCATTTACCTTCAAAGGCTACAATATCATTGTTTCTAATTGCTGAGTAGAACTCCATTGTATATATCCACCATAGTTTTTGAATCCATTCATCCAGTGAGGGGCATCTGGGTTGGTTCTGTTAGGTTTTGTTTTTATTTGCTTTTGTGCTAGGGACATTTAGAAGGGAATCGTTGCCACAGAATCGTGAATACATACATAATGACAGAGCAGTCTGAGGCTGATGTCACACCATGGTCTCTCCCCAATCCTGTGTTCCCCCTACTTTACCCACCCCCCATGTTAGTTGGGTTTTTCATGGAAGTCGAAGGTTCTCCACTGGGTTGAAAACTCCCCCTACTCCTACCCTCTATCTGCCTTGATGACCCACCTATTCTCTCCTCTCTCCCCTCATGCTCCCCTGCATTCATCCCCCAGCATCATAGGCAAGGTTCCCCTTGCTCATGTAATAATTCACCCATGTTGAGGTTATTATTAGCTTAGCCAATTTTCAATCTGTTTTCGGTTGTATTCTAGCTTCCACATATGAGAGAAAGCATTCGGCCCTTGAGTTTCTGAGTTTGGAATATTTCACTCAGCATAATTTTTTCCATCTCCATCCATTTGGCTGCAAATGCCATGATATCGTTCTCTCTAATAGCAGAGTAAAATTCCATTGTGTATATATATATATACACCACAGTTTTTGGATTCACTTGTGTAGTGAGGGGCATCTGGGTTGGATCCATAGTTTAGCTACAGTAAATTGAGCTGCTAAAAACATTGATGAAGCTGTAGAGAAAGAAGAGAGAATCAACTTTATTCAGTTTTTCATGTGATTTTCATTGTTTTCAACACTTCTTTGTGTATGTGGTGCTGGGGCTCGAACATGCATCCTCATGCATGCCAGGCAAGCTCGCCAACTGCTGAGCCACTGATCCCGGCCCTTTTTTTAAAAGACAGAATCAATTATATTTAGTTTTTCATCTGGTTTGCGTTGCTCCACCACTTAGTTGTGTATGTGGTGCTGGAGTTTGATCCCTGGTCCTTTCACGTGCCAGGCAAGTGCTGTAACAGCTGAGCTATCTCTCCAGCCATCCAATCTATTCTTTTAATTTTTATTTTGAGACAGAGTCTCACTGAATTCCCCAGGGCTTTGCTTTGTGACTGAAGCTGGCTTTGAACTTGTAATCCTCCTGCCTTAGCCTTCTGAGATGCTGGGATTAGAGGTATGTGCCACCATGCTCAGCCAGTCCTTTTAATTTTATTGAGACAGGATCTCACGAAGTGGCCCAGGTTGGCCTGCAAATTGAATCATCTTGCCTTAGCCTCCCAGATTCTTGTCATTACATGTGTGCACTACTGTGTCTGGTCAAGATGATGTATTTTTTCTTGTTCCTAGCACCTTAATTTTACTTGCTATTGTGTGCTTATTTTGAATAGTGTGGTGATAATAATGACTTTGAGATCTGGAGCAGTGGCTTAGCAATATCTTGGTTGCCTGCCATGCACGAGGACCAGAGTTCAAATCCCAGCACCACATATACAACCAAGTGTCAGAGAAACAAAAGCCAGATGAAAAACTAAAGTTGATTCATTCTCTCTCTCTCTCTCTCTCCCCCCTTCCTTTCTGCTTTTTTTTATTAAAGAATAGTGACTTTGGCATGAGATGTAAAGCTAGTGACCTTGGGTAGTTTTCATGTGTTCATATATCTTTTATTAAAAATTAATGAATAAGTGAAAATGTAAATAGGGCAAAATAAGACAGTAGTAAAGACAGTTAAGAATAAAGATGAAAAAAATTCTGAAAATATTGTGGTGTTAACTGGAAGTATTTTTATGGGCCTTAGCTTATCCCTTTGGCTTTTTATGTATTCTGTGTTTTGAGGATTATCTAGTAGAATAAGTACTTCTGTATCCATTAAATCCTGTTAGTCACTTTGCCTTAAATTCCCCTAAGGATGCAGTATAGGCTAAGCTTTTATCAAGATAGACTTCTGGATTTTTAACTTAGTCGTTGCGAATGCAGATTATTTACTTTTTATTTTGTATTTAGCTATTAAGTATATTTCTGAGCCTTAGTTTCCTGCAATAAAGTTCTCATGAGGTTTAAGTCAGGTTAGTATGTATAAGATACATGTTTGGTAAGGAAACCCAAACATTGGGACATAACAAGAAATTTTTTGGCGGCAGTACTGGGATTGGACCCAGGACCTTTTATATGATAGGCAAGAGGCATGAAAATTTGATAGACAATTGCACTTTATTTTGTAGGCTTATTACATGGTTAATACTTGAAAGTTTTGGGAAGAATTTCTTTCTCTTTTTTTTTAAAGAGAGAGGGGACAGTGAGAGAGACAGAGAAAGAGAGAAACAACTGTATTGAGTTTTTCACATGGCCTTCGTGCTCCAACACTCAGTTGTGTATGTGGTGCTGGGGTTCGAACCCGGGTCCTCGTGCTTGCCAGGCAAGCGCCGAAACCGCTGAGCCACCGCTCCAGCCTCGGGAAGAATTTCTTAAACATAGGTAGATCATCAAGGAAAATGTTTTCAACTTTAAACTTTTTGAATTATACACATATATATTTTTCATTTTTTATGGTCCTGGGGATAGAAGCTAGGGGTCACTGTACTACTAAGTTACATTGCCAAGATTTTAATTTTTAATTTTAAGACAGGGTCTCCCTAAGTTGCCATGACTCCCCTTCAACTTGGGATCCTGTCTCAGCTTCCCATGCCTCTGAGATTATAGGTCTTTGTTACCATGTCCAGCATATACATATAATCTTTTTTTAAAGAGATAGGGAGAGAAAGAATCAGTTTTATTTAGTTTTTCATGTGGCTTTTGTTGCTCCAACACTTTGTTGTGTATGTGGTGCTGGAGTTGGAACCCATGTCCAGCAGTGAATTTATTACATCACAAAAAGGTTGAAAAAATATTGACTGTCTTATTATTTAAACAATACTCACTGTTAAGACTTTGGGTGTATATTATGGCAAAACTTTTATGCATTGAAAAAATTTTAAATTTATTAGTTTTTTGTGGAACTAGGAATTTAACCCAGATGTGCTCTACCAGTGAGCTACTTGCTCCAACCTTTTTATTAAATAGAGAGAAGGAAAATGAGAGAGAAAGAATCAGTTTTATTTAGTTTTTCACATGTTGTGAAACGAAGTGCTCTGACACTTCGTTGTGTACGTGGTGCTAGGGTGTGAACCTGTGTCCTCACATGATGTAACCACTGAGCCACTGCTCCAGTCCTGCCTTTAATTTTAATCTTGGGACAGTCTCCTGAGTCATTGGAATTATAGGTTGTATGCTGCCATGCTCAACTTTTTTTATGCATTTTAAAACAGTGATCATACTTCATAGATGAGATATGTAGAATCTTTTGTTTTTGGTTAGCATTGTGGTTTAAATCTTTTTCATATAGGTTGAACATCGCTGATCCCAAATCTGACTTGCTGCTGTATCTGAAACTTTTGGACATCAGGTGTGATACCACAAGTGGAAAAGTTTACATCTGACTTCAAGTGAGAAGTCTTAGTAAAAATGCAGGCACTCTGAATATATTGCATATAATTATTGTCAGACTGCATATGTGAAGTGTATATCAAAGCATAAAGGAGAGGGTGGCACATGTCTCATCACCTAGCATCTAGGGTGACTGAGGCAGGAGGATCACAAGTTCAAGGCCAGCCTTAGCAACTTAAGGAGAACCTGTCTCAAAATAAAAATGATTGCTGATGTGACTCAGTGGTAGAACTTCCCAGAGTTCAATCCACGGTACCAAAAACAACAAAAATATAAACTATTATACATTTTAATTGCTTAAAGTTTTAGTTTTGGTGCTGTGAATAGCTCAGTATAAGTAATATTTGTGAGTAAGATTTATTATTGTTTTCTTTGGATATATAAAAAGGCACAAAAATATTAGATCAAAGGGTCTTTATTTATTGCTGAGTTGTTTTTTAGAAGTGTATATTACACTGAGACATCTATTGAAAGCTGTATTCAGCTTTCATGAAAACCTGACCTGCTATAAGTATTTATTTCTCCTCCTAAATATTTGATAGGTTAAAAATAGTATCATGGTGGGTGATCAGGTGTAGCTCATTGGTAGACTGTTTGCCTATCTTGTGTGAGGCCCTGAGTTTGATTCCCAGCACCAAACACTCAAACAGTATTGGATTAAATACTTTATAGCCTTTATTTTATTTTTTTGTACCAGGAATTGCACCCAGGGGCATTTAACCACTAAACTACATTCCCAGACTGTTTTTTTTTTTAATTTCTAAACAAGGTCTCACTAAGTTTGTGAGGCTGGTTTTGATAGAGTAGCTTAAACCTGATCCTTGTCCAGGATCTTCCCCACTTCACCCACTCCTCTAACTCATGCTTCCTCTAATCCCCCATGTTACAAATATAAATGACCATATACATGTATTTTTTAAGAGAGAGGGACAGAGAGAGAGAGAGAGAGAGAGAGGACGAGGAGAGAATGAGAAACAACTTCAGTTTTTCATCTGGTTTTCGTTACTCCAACATTCAGTTGTGTACTTGGTGCTGGGGTTTGAACTTGGGTCATCGAACATGCCAGGCAAGCACCACAACCACTGAGCCACCACTCCAGTCCCCATATATACGTATTTTAAATCATTGAAATTGCTAGATTTATATGCCTGCCTGCATATATTTGGGCTTCTCATGGGAGTCAAGTGTACTTTATGTTATTGAACAGTGCCTTTTTCCCTTCCTCCCTTTCATCCCTTTAGCCTTTATTTTAAAAAATGAATGTTGGGGGCGGGGGCTGGAGCTATGGGTCCGTGGTTACAGTGCTTGCCTGGCATGTACGAGTACATGAGTTCGAACCCCACCACCACGTGCATAGCAAACTCTCAGTGCAATGAAGGCCACATGAAAAACTAAATAAAATTGTTTCTTGCTCTCTCTCTCACTGTCCTGTCTTTGAAAGAAAAAAAGTGAATGTTCACGTTTTCTTTCAAAAGATTATGTGAGGGTTTTATGAGACATTTTATGTATTTATTTTGATACTGGATATTTAACCCAGTGACACTTTATCACTGAGCTACATTCCCAGCCCTCATTTTTTTAAATTTTGAGACAGGGTCTGGGTTGTTGAGGGCCTTGCTAAGCTGCTGAGGCTGGCCTTGAACTTGAATTGTCTCAGCCTCCTGAGTTGCTGAGAATACAGGCATGTGCCACTGTGCCTGGCTCTTCTACCTGACCTTAAAGAAATTAATACCCATCTTTCTCAGCTTATTTTATGAAATTTAAAGGGAGAAAACACACTGAAATACATTCTGTGAAGCCAGTATAACCCTGATACCAAAAGCAAACAAAAATACATCAAGGAAAGAAAGCTTACAGATCAATATCCCTGATGAACATAGATGGAAAAATCTTTTTCAAGATATTAGCAAACCACATTAAAAATAAACCAAGAAGGGCTGGAGCAGTGCCTCGGCGGTTACTGCGCTTCCCCAGCATGCTCAAGTACACGGGTTCAAACCCCAGCACCCACATGCACAACTAAGTGTCAGAGCAATGAAACCCATGTGAAAAACTCAATAAAAATTGATTCTCTCTCTCTCTCTCTTTCTTTCTCACTGTCCTTCTCTCTTCAAAAAAAATCATATCAAAAGATAATGCACCATCATAAAATGGGTTTCATTCCAGGGATGCAGGATTGATTTCGTATACACCAATCAATAAATATTTAGCACTTCAATAGAATTAAGGACAAGAGGGTTGGAGTGGTGGCTCAGTGGTTAAGGCACTTGCCTGGCATGCAGAAGGATGTGGGTTCACACCACGTACACAATAAAATGTCGGAGCAAAGAACACCATATGAAAAGCTAAGTAAAGTTGATTATCTCACCCTCACTGCCCCTTTCTCTCTTTAAAAACAGTAAGGAGGTTGCCAGTGTTCTGGAGGCGTCTTGATCCTGATGTGATACAAAATTTAAAAAAAAATCATGTGATCATCTCGAGATGAAGCACACATGCTGGAGAATCTAGGGTGGAAGGAACTTACCTCAGCATTATAAAGCCTGTATATGACAACGTAAAGCCTATATATGACAATGTAAAGCCTATATGATACCAAACAGAGAAGACCTGAAAGCATTTACTCTAAAGTTAGGAACAAGACAAGGTTGTACATTCTAACCACCTCTTTTTTTTGGTACCAGGGTTTGAACCCAGAAGTGCTATTTTTAAAAAAAATTTGGGATAGGATCCTTGCTATGTTGCTTAGAGCTTCACCAAGTTGCTGAGGCTGGCATTGAACTTGCCGTCCTCCTGCTGCAGCTTCCTCAGATGTTGGGATTATAGGCAGGCACTACTGGGTAAGGCTCACCACTTTTATTTAATATAGTTCTTCAAATATTAGCTAGAGCAATGAGGCAGAAAAAGGAAACTAAAGGCATACAAAGAAGGAAAAGAAGTGAAATTATCTGTTAGCTGATGACATGATCTTACGTCTAGAATATCTAAGACATGTAACCAGAAGACTTGTACAGCTTATGAATGAACAGCAAAGTAGCAGGATATAAGATCAGTATTCACAAATAATAGCTTTTCTACAATCTAGTATTGCTTCTGTTGAGAAATAAATCAGGAAAACCATTGTATTCACAGTAACCTCAAAAAATAAATATTTGGAAGTTAATCTAACCAAGGAAATGAAAGATCTGTACAGTGAAAATTATGAAGCAATGAAGAAAGATATTGAAGATGTTAGAAGATAGATCTCCCTTGTTCTTGGATAGGCAAAATTAATATTGTCAAAATGGTGATCCTACGAAAAGCAATATACAGATTCAGTGTTGTTCCTTTCAAAATACCAAGACCATTCTTCACAAAAGTATTTATTTTTTTATTTTGGTACCTGGGATTGAACCCAGGGGCATTCCACCACTGAGCTACATTGATAGTCCTTTTTATTTTTTAGTTTGAGATAGGGTCTTGCTAAGTTGCTTACGGCCTTATTAAGTTGCTCAGTCTGTTCTCAAACTTGCAGTCATACTGCCTCAGCCTCCATAGTTGCTGGGGTTAGAGGCATATGCCATCCTGTCCATCAGTTGTTCTTTTTTTTAAAGTGAGAGAGAAAAGATAAACAGTTTTTTTTAATTTTAGTTTTTCATGTGGCTTTCATTGCTCGGAGACTTTGTTGTATATACGGTGCTGGGGTTTGAACTTGCGTACTTGTGCATGCCTGGCAAGTACCATAACCACCAAGCCACTGCTCCAGCCCCTTTTGTTTTTGGTACTGGGGATTGAACCTAGTGGTGCTCAACTACTGAGGCACATTCCCATCCCTTTTTATTTGTTAATTTTGAGACGGTCTTGCTAAATTAACTCAAGGCCTTATTAAATTGCTAAGGCTGTCTTTGAACTTGGGATCCTCCTGCCTCAGCCTGCTGAGGTGCTGGGATTATAGGAATGTGCCACCATACCTGGCTGGGCTTGATGATTCTTCACAAAATTGGAAGAAAAAAAATAATGCTTAAATTCATTTGGAAAAATGAAAGACCCAGGGTAGCCAAAGTAGTTCTGAGCAAAAAGAGTGATGCCCTAGGCATCTCCATTCCTTATCTCAAATTATACTGCAGAGGTATAATAACAAAAATAGCATCTTATTCTCACCAAATCAGACATGAAGACCAATGGAATAGTGGACACAGAGACAAATCCACATACTTACAGCTATCTGATACTTGACAAAGGTGCCAAATACACATTGGTGAAAAGAGCGTTTTTAAGAAATAGTGCTGGGTAATTGGATATTCGTATGTGTGAGAATGAAACTAGATCCCTAACTTTGTTTTTTTTAAAATAGAGACAGAGAGAGAATCAATTTTATTTAGTTTTTCGTGTGGCTTTCTTTACTCTCTGAGACTTCGTTGTGTACGTGGTGCTGGGATTTGAACTCGTGTACTCACACATGCCAGGCAAGCACTGTAACTGCCGAGCCACTGCTCCAGCCCCAATCCCTAACTTTCATCCTGTGCAAAAGTGAAATCAAAGTGCATCAGACAGAAACCATGTAACTACTAGAAGAAAGCATAAGGTAAACACTATCATAGTGGTGTCAGCACCAACTTTGTTAACCTTAAAATTAAAGAAGTGAAACCAAGAATCAATAAGTGGAGTGCCATTAAATTAAAACATTCTGTGTAGCAAAGGAAAGAAACAAGTATCATCAGTAGACTAGAAAAGGGAAGAATAAAGAAAGGGAGAAGGCAAGGGAAAAGCGTAGGAATGGGACCGAAATAAAAAGTTTCTGAGGGATTTAGAGTGATACTTTTTTCTTGGGCAGTTCTGGGGATCCATCACATTCTCTTGCACTTGTTAGGGAACCACTCTACCATGGAGCTATATCCAAGTGACAGTCTTTTGAAATCATTACTCTTCTCTGTTTCTAGAATAGTTCATCATCACAAACTTTGAGGCATAATAAATAAATTCACTTTCTCCCCTCCTGCCAGGCTTGGTAACCTCTGTTTTCAGAACTATGTGTAATTTGCCTATTCTATTTTCTTTACAAATGCATAAACTATATCCTTTTGTTGTATGTACCTTATTTCATTTAGTATAGTGTTTTCAGATTCAGCTGTGTTGTGTAGTATGTATCAAAATTTCATTTCTCTTTTTAGGGAATTGTATTCCTTTTAATATATTGTATGTATACACCACATTCCTTTTATCCATTCTTCTGTTGTGGAAGGACAGTTTGGTTGTTCTACCTGGTGGCTCTTGTGAATAATCCTGCTGTGAGCTGTGCGCAGTGTGGCACATACCTGTAGTCCCAACTACTTGGGAGGCTGAGGCATGAGGATCCTTTGAGCTGGGGAGTTCAAGACTGGCATGAGCAACATAGGGAGACACTGTCATAATAAATGCTGCTATGAACATTGGTGTGCAGGTATCTTTTTAAAACAAGATTTTGTTTTTCATTATAGTTTTACATATTGAAGGGGTTTGTGGCTGCACTCTTATACATGCACGCATCACACATCCTCCCTTTGCCCTCCCCACCTGGTGTGCAGATGCGTTGAGTCTTTGCTTTCAT
>PVKS010049711.1:0-11864 GCA_004027875.1 Aplodontia rufa
TAAGAGCAATGGAGAAGGAGAGAGAGAGAGAGAGAGAATGAAAATGCACTGTATGGGTTTGGAAGACCACGACTGACAGGAGGGCTACATGTGGAATCTCTCCATGAAGCTGGATGCCATCGGTGGGAGAAGTGACTTTCTGTAAGGTGGGCAAATGGAAAAATTTTGCCTAAACTCATTAGAAGGTAAACAAGGGAATTTAGAGATGCAGAGAGTTGGCTACAATAAGCAAAGAAGAGAAATAAAACAAGGACCTAGCAGATCTGGCTGCAAGGACCACTACTTTTGGGTGCATCTTTTGAGGTGCACTGCTGGATTGGAACAGAGGGAAAGAATTTCACACACAAAGAGAGGAAGGACAAATTGTCATGGAGATCTCTGATATCATAAGGGCTCCCACAACATGGTGGAACCCAGAGACTGCATTAGTACACGTAACTTAGACTCCTTCCAATCTGGTCTTGGAAAGCCAGGTTGATGCCATCTTGAGTAGGCATGTGGCCCAAGCAGCTGCTCCAAGTGCCATGAGCTCAGATTGCAGGTTGCCTCAGGGGCTGCACCATCAGACAGATGACCATTCCACGACTTCAGTGTTCTGACTGACTGCCCCAGGGCTGTGTGTGCCTAGTGGAGCCAACCTATTGGTCCTGCAACTCTGGAACAGCGGCTTCCCCCCACAGTCAACCTGTGTGCTATAGGCTGAGTTTGCTTTAAGGACATGACTTTGCAACACAGGTAGATCCATAGGACCCAAATGGACTGGAGGCAGCCAGATTTCAGGCCCTGCAACTGGAGCACAGAACCCACCACAGTCCTCACAGGCTAGGAAGAGATCACTTTCAGCCTCAGCAACCTTGAAACAGAAGTGAAACCTTAGGACCAGCACTCTCCTATGCTAAGGCTCTGAGACCCAGGAACAGAGGCTGTCCCACAGGACCTGTGATATCCAGCTGAGACTTGTCTTCCAGGCCCCTTCAGTTTGCAGTTGAGAATCCCAGGAGTAGGACTTACTGGGCAGGTGTCTTCCTCTCAGCACTGTCCCCCCCACCCCATGTTGGGGCTTAAATTGCCTCCAGAAACATCCTTTGGACCAAGTGAAGGCCTCAGGACACTCAAGTTCGGGTAGACTACTGTCCCAGGAGAGCTCAGTTCAGGCCAGCCTCTCCCCTAGAATCAGAGCGGCTGCTCCAGAATCCACAAGACTGCCACTGGCTCCTGGAGCCCCAGAATGAGTTTGGGCAGGCAGACACAAAAGTGCCCAGGGTTTCAACTGAGAAAGGACAAAAGGCTGTATTCACAGGAAGTAGGGGTGGTGAAAGACTGCACCCCCTTTACAGGAGAAGAATATTGGGAGGACTCCCAGGAATCTGATTCCAGCTGATAACAGCAAAACACAGTCCCTCCAGCAACTTTGCCCAGGAAGTGCCTCCAGCCATATGTCAGATATGAACATATACCACCACTGTATATTTTGACCTCAGCAGTAATACCTCATAACCTTTCCAACTAACCCTTTGTTTCCCCCTTCTGGTTGTTGCTGTTTACTTGTTTTGTTTTGCTTTAGTTTGTTTGCTGTTGTTTTTTGGTTGTATGTTTTGTATTGTTTATTGCTTCTTATGCCTTGTTTGTGTTGCTGTGGTTTGATTTGTGACTCTTTGAGATTTTGCAAACTAGTACATTTTCTCTTTGTGCTGTAGATTCTCCTGATAGTGAAACTCTCTGAAACCCCCTTCTTCTCTTTCCTCTGGATGCACCTAAATTCTATTCTTCCCTCTCTCATCCTCCCTCAAAGTCATTATCCCATTTCTTCCTCTTTCTTTCTTTTCTTTATTTTAGCAGCATATCCTATATGATCTCCACTCTCTTGCTGCTCTCTCTACAAATTCACAAGTTCCTCACTACCTTCCTATCACATTTCCTTTGCTCTGTAGACTTTTTCCCATCACCTAAAGAGATATTCAAAAACTGAAGTAAATGCCAAAATTGAAAATGGGTGTTTCCTTTCAAACCTAGTCTAAGGACTGTCATGGAAGACAACTTAATCAGTTTGCTCTTCTCATTGGTAGTAATTAACACTGGAAAAGCTATAGTAGACACAAAGTGTCCAGATCAACACTGTCTGATGTATGCATTAGCTGTACATATTCACTTTTATTTGAAGTTTTTTTAAATTGTTTTCCTTTTATTTTTGAACAACCATACAAGTTTTTAACAAAATAATATAAAATGTGTACAGTTTTTGTATATTAGATTTACAGTATACACATATTGACTCTTATACCTTATCTCCTGAGGTATTGGAAATCATAAAGATCAATAATAATTCACAGATTGGGGAACCAGCCTTTTGACCATAAAATCTAAATTGTACCCCAGCTCAAGTAAGCAAAGATACTAAAACTCCACATTCACCAGTAAAGTCCCCAAGTGAAATATCCAGTGATGAATCGCAGGCTCCATTCCATGATACTGAAAATGAGGAAAAAGGGAAAATCCTCCTCCTCAAACCCACAATTCCCTAGCCAAAGAATCCATGGACTGGGTCTTGGATGAAAACCTAGAAAAAATATCAACAATCTGATTATTAAAATAATCAAAGAATTAAAGGAAGACTTAAGGAAGGAAATAAGAGAGCAATTTCAGGAGCTGAGAGACCACTTTGATAAAGAGGTAGACATTCTGAAAAGAGATATAACAGAGCCCTTAGAATTGAAAAACACAGTCAACCAAATTAAAAGCTCATTGGAAGATACTAATGTCAGAATAAACTCAATAGAAAATAGAACTTCAGCTCTCAAAGAACGAACATCAGACAATGAAGACAGGCTCAGCATGGAGAACAGAGAAGAAAAGAAAATTACTGATCTTGATCAGAACTTACAAGAAGTATGGGATGAGATGAGAAAAAACTGAGAGTTATTGAGATAAGGGAGAAAATAGAAAAACAAACAAATGGCATAAAGAGCTTTCTTAATGACATAGCCAAATAAAATTTCCCCCAATAGAGAACTGATCTAGAAGTTCAAATACAATATACCTATAGGACACAAAACAGACCTAACCAAAGGAGAAACTTAATGAGACACATCATATACAGAAAGAAAAACAGAAATTAAAGAATTTGAAGATCAGTAAGAGATAGACACCAAATCACATTCACAGGTAGAACAATAACTATAATTCTGAATTTTTCACCTCAGATAATAAAGACCAAGAAAGCATGGAACAATATTTTTCAAAATTTGAAAGATAATACTTTTCATCCAAAGATACTATACCCTGCAACTTAGATTTAAAAGTAAGGGAGAAATAAAATACTTCCATGATAAGATCAAAATAGCAACATATAAGAACATAAAATCAGCTCTACAGAGAATATTGAATAACAAACCTCATTCATAGGAACAAGCAAATAACTCCCAAAGCCCATAAAAAGAGGAAAGTCAATAAAAACATAGCTCACTAAAAGATATTCAAGATGGCACAAAATACAACAAAGACCACAATGCCAGGGATGCAGAATCACATATATATTCTAACTCTGAATATGAATGGTCTCAAAACCACAATCAAAAGATACAGATTAGCAGACTGGATCAAAAAAATCAGCTATATGCTGCTTATAGGAGACACATCTCACAGGCCAAAATTAGACACAGATTGAAGGTGAGATTGGGAAAAAAACACCAGTCTATGGCACAAGATATCAAGTCAGTGTTGTGCTCCTTATATCTGACAAAGTTAATTTTAGTGAGGAATTAGTCAGAAGGGATAAAGAAGGTCACTATATCATAGTAAAAGTTACATCAGGAAGACACAATGCTAATTAACAGCTATGTCCTCAATTACAAACCTTCCAAAAATGTGGGAAAAGTACTCAAGGTCCTTAAACACTTAACACTTTCAACACTATAATACTGAGGGGCTTTGATATATCACTAAAAATAATAGCGGGATCATCAAAGAAAAATTAATAAAGATATATCTAACATAAACGACTCTATGATCACTTATACTTAACAAAGATCTACAGAATAATCCAACCGAAATTTGGTGAGTTTACCTTCTTCTCAACAGCACACAGATCCTTTTCCAAAATAGATCACATTCTAATCCACAAAGTTAATCTTAGAAATTACTAAAAAGTTGATATAATACCATGTATCCTGTCAGACTACAATGATATGATCTTAGAAATTATCAGCAAGAAACAAAACAATGGAAAATGCACAAATAATTGGAAATTGAATATATCTTCTGAAATGAACAATGTATCAGAGATGAAATGAGAACAGAAATTAAGAAATTTTTGGAAATGATTGATGATGATGATACAACATTTCAAAATCTATGGGATAGTATGAAAACATTCTTTTTTGTTGAATATGGAATTACGATTAAGATGGAATCAATATCAAGCAATCAAGAACAAATGTATGTTCACATAGTTAGGCAAAGCTGATGCCACTCCATGGTTTTCCCCATGGTTCTGTTTCCCCCAAAACAACACCTGTGTTAAATGGACTTCTTGTGGAGGTTGGAGGTTTCTCTGAGTTGACATCCCCATAATCCGTCCCTCCAATCTCCTTGATATCTTTCTTAATCCCCCCTCCCACCTGCCCCTCTCCCTATGTCTCCAGGTATCCTAGGCAAAGTTCCCCCTGTTTGTGCAAAAATTCATACATGTTGAGGTTATTAATAGCTTAGCCATATATCATACTGTTTCTGGTTGTATTCTAGCTAACACAAATGAGAGAAAACATTTGGCCCTTGAGTCTCTGAGATTGGGATACTTCACTCTTCATAATTTTTTTTCCATTTCCATCCATTTGGCTGCAAAAGCCATAATATTGTTTTTCTCTAAAAGTCAATTAGTATTCTATTGTATATATGTACCAAAGTTTTTGAATCCACTCATCAAGTGAGGGGCATCTGGGTTGGTTACATAATCTAGATACAATAAATTGAGCTGCTATAAACACTGATGAAGCTGTATCTCTATAATATGCTGATTCTAACTCTTTTGGGAAAATACCCAGATTGTGAGATAGCTGGGTTATAAGGTGATTCCAGCCCTATTTTTTTGAGGAGTCTCAACACTGCTTTCCAGAGTGGCTGAACCAGTTTGTAGTTACACCAGCAATGTGACAGTGTTCCTCTTTTCCCACAATCCCTCTAGCATCTGTCATTGTTTGTATTCTTCATTTTTGCCACTCCAACAGGAGTGAGGTGAAATCTCAGTGAAATTTTGATTTGCATTACTCTTACTGCTAATGATGTAGAACATTTTCTCATATATTTATGGGATTTCTGTACTTCCTCCACTGAGAAGTTTCTTTTTAGTTCTGTAGCCCATTTATTGATTGGATTACTTGTGATTTTGTTGTTTAGTTTTTTTAGCCCTCTTTCCTAGGTGTAGCAGATCCCATTCTGTAGGATCTCTCTTGACACTCTTGACTAATTCTTTAGCTGTGCAAAAGCTTTTTAGTTGATTTCCATCCCATTTATTTATTCTTGACTTTACTGCTTGTGCCATGGGAATTTTGTTAAGGAAGGGAGTGCCAACTCCTGTGTCCTATGGTGTTGATCCTACTTATTTTTCAAGTAAATTTAAAGTTGGTAGCTTAATATCCAGATCTTTGAACCATTTTGATTTAATTTTTGTGCAGAGTAAAAGGTAAGGATCCAATTTCAGTTGTCTACAAATGGCTGTCCAATGTGTCCAACCCCATTTGTTGAACATGCTATCATTCTTCCACACTATGATTTTACACCTTTTATCAAATATCACATAATTAAAGGTATGGGGTTTCATCTCAGAATCCTCCATTCTATCCCTTTGGTCTTTATTTGGTCTTAAGAAAACATCTTAAGAAGTAAAATTTTAGCACTGTGTACCTTCATCAAAAATCATTAAAGTACCCCAATAAACAGACTTGTGCTCCAACTCAAATCCCTACAAAAAGAGGAGCAATCTGATCCCAAACCAACAGAAGACAGGAAATAACTATAATCAGATTTGAAATGAATGAAATTGAGATAGAAAAAACAACACAAAGCATCATCAAAATAAAGAGATGGTTCTTTGAAAATATAATTAAGAATGACAGACCTCTAGGCAACCTCACCAAAAGGAAGAATGAAGTGAAGTAAATTAATTAAATCAAGATGAAAATGGAAACATCACCAATAAATCAACCAAAATCCAGAGGATTATTAGAAGTTATTTTGAAAAGCCATATTCTTCTATGTTTGATAAGATGGAAGAAATGCACAAACACCTAGCCACATGAGAAGTTCCAAAATTAACATGGGTGGACTTTGAAAATCAAAATCAACCAATCTCAGATAGTGAAATTGAAATAGCAACCAAAGCCCTTTCAAAAATGAAAAGCTAGGTATCTGATGGATTCTCAGGGGAGTTCTACCAGACCTTTACAGAAGAATTAATACCTCTCCTTTGTGAGGTATCCATGTAATTGTAAGAGATGGAACCTTTGCAAACACTTTTTATGATGCAAATATAACATTATTTCAAAACCCCCAAAAGATACATCAAGAAAAGAAAACTACAGACCAATTTCCCTCATGACTATAGGTGCAAACCACATCAAAAACCATATCAAAAACAGTACATCAGGAATGAGTGTGCTTCATTCCAGGATGCCAGCCTGGTTCACCATATGTAAACCAAAAATAATTAATCACTTAAACATAATTCAATATCAAAATCATTTGATCATCTCAAATGGTGTGGAAAAGTTCTTTGATAAAAATCAATACACATTTAATGCTCAAAACTCTTGAGAAGATAGGGATCAAAGAAAATACTTTAATTTTATAAGACCCATTTATGACAAAACATTTGCCTCCATTGTAATTAATGGATAATGACTGAAAACATTTCCACTAAATTCAGGAATAAGACAAAACTGTCCATTCTCACAACTCTTATTCAATATAGTACATGAAACACTAGCCAGAGCTGTCAGACAAGAGAATGAAATCAAAGGAATTCTAATAGAAAAACAGGAAATAAAGATATTTCTATTTGTTGATGACATGACCTTAGACAAAGCAAAAGTGAAAAAGTTCTATTAGAAGACTTATAGAGCTTACAAATTAATTCATAATGAATTTAGCAAAATGGCTAGTTATAAATTCAACACTCATGAATCAAAAACTTTTTTGTACGCCAGCAACAATTCTACTGAAGAAGAAATCAAGAAATCTGTCCCATTAATAATAATCTCAAAAAGAATAAAATACTTGGGCTTTAATCTAACAAAGGATATAAAGAATCTACACCATTGAAACTAAAAATCATTTAAAAATAAATTATAGAAGACCTGAGAAGATGGAAAAAACATTCCATGTTCTTGGTTAGGTAGAATCAATATTATTAAAATGGCCATTCTGCTGAAAACGCTGTACAGATTCAATGCAGTTCCCATTACGATATCAATGACATTCTTCATGAATATAGAAAATGCAATTCTCAAATTCACTTAGATTTACAGGAAACCCAGAATAACCAAAACATTACTAAGCAAGAGGGAGGAAGCCAGAGGTGTCACATCTGACCAGAAATTATACTATAGTGCTGTAGTAACAAAATAATGAGTTATTGGTATGAAAACAAATATGAAAGCAATGAAACTAGAAGATCCTGAGACAAACCCACAAATCCTTAACCATCTGATATTTGGCAAAGGGGTCAAAAATTAATGTTAATGTAGACGAAACATGGTCTGTTCAACAAATGGCAATGAATGAACTGGACCATCATACACAGATAACTTAAATTAGATCCTTATCTCTCATCCTTCAGAAAAGTCAATTCAAAATGTGTCAAAGAATTAGAAATTAAATCAGCAAATGTATCATTGCTAGCAGAAAAAAATAGAATCAACACACCACCACGTGGGTTTTAGGCAACCACTTCCTTAACAAGACTCTCATAGCACAAGAATTAAAGCCAAGAATCAATGAGTGAGATGTAATTAAAATGAAAAGCTTCTTCACAGCTAAAGAATTAGTCAAGAGTTTCAAGAGAGATCCTATGTAATGGTAGAACATCTTAGCCTGTTATGCCTCCAACAGGGGAGTAATATTCAGAATACATTAAGAACTAAAAAAGTGAAAAACAAATAATATAATAACAAATGGATTAGGGAACTGAACAGAAACTTCTCAACAGAGGAAGTCAAAAAAGCCAATAAAAATATGAGAAAATGTTCTATATCACTAACAATCAGAGAAATGCAAATCAAAGCTTCACTAAGATTCCAGCTCACTCTAGTCAGAGTGGCAAAAATGAAGAATATGAACAATAACAGATGCTGGAAGGGTTGTAGAAGAAAGAAACACTATCACATTGTTGGTAGGTCTACAAACTTTGTACAGGCACTCTGGAAAGTAATGTGGAGACTCCTCAAAGCTAGGATTGGAACCATCTTACAACCCCTTTACCCCAGTGCTGGGTATTTTCCCAAAAGTGCTAGAATTGGCATACTACAGAGACACAGTTACATCAATGTCTATAGCAGCTCAATTTTGAATTACTAAACTATGGAACCAACCTCAGATGTCCCTTGCTGAATGAGTATATTCAAAACCTGTTTTATACACACACACACACACACACACACACACACACATACACAATGGAGTTCTACTCTGCTATTAGAGAAAATGCTATCATGGCAATTGAAACCAAATGGATGGAGATGGAAAAAGTTATGCTGAGTGAAATATTCCAAACTCAGAGACTTAATGGCCAAATATTTTCCCTTATATATGGAAGCTAGAATAAAATCTAAGACAGGATACATGTTAGCTTAGTTTAAATAATAAACTCAACTTAGTTGAAATTTCATGTAAACTGAGGGAACCATAATCTTTTAAGATGGGGGCATAAGGGAGGGAGGGAGGAAGTGAAGGGAAGGATTAGAGTGATTAATCAGTTCAACTTGGAAATCTTGATTCTCATGAGAAACCCAACAATATACAAACAGGCAGAGAAACTCAGAAATCTCAAAAATTAACATACATGTATATGCATATTTCTATCTACAACATGGGGGTATTTCAGGGGAGACATGAGAGTGGGCAGTGGATGAAGGAAGGAGATCCTGGAATAAGATTAGTCTAAACTTACTTTGTCAATAGCCATTTATGCATGAATATGTAAGAATGATTCCTTCCAATATGTAAGATTTTGTCAAACAAGTAAAAAAAAATCAACTTTATTATTTTTTTCATCTGGGTTTTGTTAAAGCTGGATAGAATATCTTGCCATGGCCTCTTTTTGAGTTTGCATTACTTTAAAATCACAATTTCTTTTTTTATTGTTGTTTTACTAGGGATTGTACCCAGGGACACTTAACCACTGAGCCACATCCCAAGGTGTCACTAAGTTGCTTAGAGACTCTCTTATTTGCTGAGGCTGGCATTGAACTTGTGATCCTCCTGTCTCAGCCTCTCAAGTCACTTGGGAGTATAGGTGTGTACCACCATGCCATGCTAAAATCACTAATTTGTTTCTATTAAGAAAATAAAAATTCTTCTCAGAATATTTACTGCAGGGGTTGGGGATTTAGCTCAGTGGCAGAGCACTTGCCTAGACGTGCAAGGCCCCGAGTTTGATCCTCAGCCCTGCAAAAAACAAAACAAAAGAAAAATATTTACTACATTTTATTTCACTATTAGGTTTCTTTCCTTAGTCTTCTTGTTTTCAGGCCTCTTTTTCTCCCTTGTGGAATGCAAATGTTTACTCTGTTTCTTTATATGTTAGATACATGAAAGTTCCTTTTGATTTTTACAGGGTCTCTTGGTGAATGTTTGCTTTGAGTGTCAGAGAATATTTGAACTTGGAATTTTTGGCAATTACGGAAAATTGATGATTTTTCAATGTATATAAAATCAAACTCAAAAGAGGGAGATCATGAACTGGTATCAGCCTTGGCTTGCTGTGTCAATATCCACATGTTCTTGAATGTGTGGCAATGATTCCCTCCAATATGTAAGACTATGTTGAATGAATAAAAGAAGAAACTATGAAAAAATTGAATTACCATATGATTCAGTAGTCCCCCTGATGGGTATATGTCCTAAGGAAATAAAAATATTTTGAGTACAATTTTGAAGGCATCTCCACATTTTTTTATTCACTGCAGCATTAATAACTATGACCAAGATACTGGACAAACTATGTGTCTATTAATAGATGAATAGATGATCTAGCCCACTTGAGCATCAATAATATTTGAACACTTAGTTTAGACACTACAAAAAACCCAAACAACAACCAGTTTCCAAGATGGAACAACCAGAGGGAACCCTCAGGTCCCACTTTAGACATCTACTCTTATATCAAAAAAAGAGAAGTATCAGAAAGAAATAACTAAACACATGTGTAAAAGAGCAAGGGTAATCCATCTCAACTAATGTATAATTCCAAAACCTCTCAAAATATAAGGAAGCAGGCAAATATATCTCCCCACAAAATTTAAATCCTCCAAAAAAGCATCTCACGCATATGGATGTAGATGAAATTCTAGAGAAAGGCTTAGAAAACTTCTTAAAGTGTTCACTGAATTAAAAGCAGATCTATAGTGTGAATTAGGAAAACAAATACAGGAAATTAAGAACTTTTTAAATAAATGTACAGAAATATTGAAAAGAAACCAATGAGAACTGCTGGAAACGAAAGGCACAATGAATAAAATTAAAAATCATTTGAAAATATCACCAACATACTATATTGTGTAGAAAATACAACTTCAAGCCCTGAAGATAGAGTATATGAACTTGAATAATCCATATTCAATAAAAAAGAAGATAATGATCAGAATGTACAAGTGCTCTAGGACAGTATCAAGAGATCAAACCTGAGCTGGTGGTGGTTGTACACACATGTGATCCCAGCAACTCAGGAGCCAGACACAGAAGGATCACAAATTCAAAGCCAGCCTCAGCAATTTAGTAAGGCCCTAAGAAAATAAGTGAGACCCTGTCTCAAAATAAAGTATAAGAAGCTTTGGGGATATGACTCAATGCTTAAGTGCCCATGGGTTCAATACCAGGTACCAAAAAGAGAGAAATATCAAACCTGAGAGTCATTGAAATAGAAGAGACATGAAAACACAGGCTAAAAGCATTAAGAACATCTTCAAGTAACATGGTAAAAAAAGTTTACCCATATTAGCAATGAGTTAGACATCTATATACAGGATGCATATAGGATGCCACATAAATAAGATCAAAGCAGAACCTTTCCAAGATACATCTTAATCACAACGCCTAACATAGAAAATAATGAAAGGGGGCTGGAGCAGTGGCTCAGAGGTTATGGCACTTGCCTGGCATGTGCAAGTACATGGATTCAAACCCCAGAACTCAGGTACACAACTAAGTGTCAGAGCAACAAAAGTCATGTGAAAATGCAATAAAATGTATTCTCTCTCTCTCTCTCTCTCTCTCTCTCTCTCTCTTGTCCTCTTTCTTTAAAAAATAGAAAATAATGAAAGGAAAAAAATATTAAAAGCTGTAAGAGAGAATTTTTTTATTTTTGAGCAACCTTACAAGATTTTAACAAAGTAATATAAAATGTGTATAAATGTGTATATATTCTGGATATTGCAATTATCCCCAGGAGTGCCCTCCCCAATTACCCTCCCTTATCCCTCCCTTCCCCTTCCCATTATAACTCTAAAAAAAGTATTAGATTGTAAAGCATTACATCTTATCTGGATTTAACTCATGTTTCTAGACCAACTTTCTCATTGTCCAGGGTCTAGTCCCCACCTCCACAGATGAGTGGAGACAATCGACCCTTAGATCTCTGGGTTAAGCTGATTTTA
>PVKS010049712.1:0-11865 GCA_004027875.1 Aplodontia rufa
ATATATATATATATATATATATTCTTTTTTTTTCAGAGCTGAGGACCGAACTCATGGCCTTGCGCATGCTAGTAGTGTATATTCTTAAATTGGATATTTTATTGAAAAAATGCCATTCATTAACATCTTCATTAACATCCTTGCTGCCCAAAGACAGTGGTTCATCATGTTATATGGCTAAATGCTGTTCTGTCTTGTATGCATTCCATTTTGCCTTTTTGTATACATTCCTTCATGGACATTGATGTTGATTTGTTTTCTTGGCTATTCTGTATAGTGTTACAATAAAATGGGAGTACCAATACCTGTTTTCACCATCACATTTCATATAAATATATATTGAGAAGTGGAATGATGGATCGTATATTAGTTCTATTTCTAATTTTTTAGGCAACTCCACAGTATTTTCTTAAAGACTACATTTATTTTCTTTCCCAAGGTCGTATGCATGGCTGCTCTTTCTGCACATCCTCTTCAGCACTTGATATTGTCTTTTTATTTTGTTTTTTATTTTTAATAGTATCCATTTTTCATGCATCGAGGTGATTTCTCCTTATGGATTTGATTTCCCATTCCCTGATGCTTAGGTTGTGCACATAAAAACTTGTCGTTTTTTCCATATAAATATTTATTGTTATTCATTTCCCTTTTAAATTATCTTTACCATGTTCATTATTTTGTTCTTTATAGTTTTCATTTTGTGTTGTACCAGGATATTTGCTAATTTCTTTCATAATTCATTCTTTCTTTGAATTTTTAAGTTTGTTTTTATAAATGTCCACATGTTAGTGCATTTTCTGCATATTTTTCTGTCATTATTTTGCTACTTTCATTTTGTTCAATTGGAAAATATGCCTGATATTATTTCAATCTTTTCTAATTTATAAATCTTATTTTGTGACTTTATATTTGGTGTCTCAAGGAGAATGTTCCTTGTGTTCTTAAAAAGATATACATTCTCCCGTTTATGAGGGGAGTTTTCTATTATATGTTCTATTGTGTATGGGGTCCGATTATTCTTAGGTTTATTCCAGTCTTCTATATCCTTATTTAATGTTGTGTCTACTATTGAATGTGAAGTGTTGATACATATCCCACTATTATAGTAGAGCTATCCCTTTCTTCATTCTATCCTGTCAATTTTTCTTCATGTGTTTGAAAGGGTTGATATTTGCCTTGTATGTTTATAGTTGTTGTGTTTTCTTATGGATTCCCAATTTCATCATTTTATTGCCCATCTTTGTTTCTTGTGACAGTTTTGAATTTAAACTGATTTGACTGATATTCACATAGCCATTAAAAACTGTTTGTATGGAGTATCTTTTTCTATTTTTATTTTTTCATTGTCAACCTAGAGCTAGTCTTTTTTTTTTTAAATAAGAAATGGAAAACTTGGAAAAGTATTTATTTCTAGAATTAAGTGATAGAGCCACATATACCTCTGCTGAGATGTGTCTTCATCTAAGGGCAAGTAAAAGCATTCTCTTTACAAATGCAAATTATGAAAAGTTCCTAAGTACACAAACACCCTACAAAAGATTAGAGGAAAATCTCCAAAATCACAGGAATGTGACTGGGGAATTGTGAAGGGATCAAGAAGCAGGTGGAGCAAAAACAGGAAACAGTGTGTATGTACCTTTTCCTCATGAGGACAGATTCTATCTCTTGGATTTCCTTGAGACAGAAGACATTTGTCACATGACTCACAGGAGAGAGACACCCCCCTCCTGTCTTTTCCATTCCACCCTTCATTTTTTTCTGTACCCAGCAGGGGATTTGCATGCTGCTCACTAGGGAGGGCCTTCCTATGGGTCTGAGATAAAAGCTCAGCTCTAACCTGGCCATGACTGACCAGGACTCTAGAGCATGTCTTCAGATATAAAGTGAGTCTCTTTTAGTCACTACATAGCTGCTTTCTCTTTCTTTTTTTCTTTGACTATATGTGTTTTAATTAAAGAATTTGTTTCTTTTATTTTTAAGACACATACAATATTTTAATGAAAGGTTAAGATAAATATTTTCACTGAGAAGATCAGCATAAATTGTGGTAGTAGAACATCACTATTAGCTGTAGTTTTGACCATACCACTCAGATCCTGGATCAAAGTATTCTCTGTGTGTGTCCACTACTGGATCTAAATGTGATAGTTAGGGTGAGCTGGCAGAGTCTAATCAGATCTCTGGAGATTTGCTGTGTGGTGTCTGATTTGGCAGGGTTAGATGATCATGTACCAAGTTGTACCAAGTATTTGACATTTGCTGGTCTACCTGGAATACAGATTTCAGGAATCATCCCTGAATTCTTTCCTTGAGGTTGGGGGCATGCTCACTTATCACCTCTGTTGTCCACAAACACAGCATTTCTGGACTTCTTGGTCTTAGTTCCTGAGGGCGATTGAATCCGCCATGTAAGATTACTGTCCCAATTTAGCTGGTTATGTGAGCCTCCAGACCTGAAGGGGGACCTATCAGGTTTGTAATATCTTTGTTTTTTCAACTTAAATTATACGGTCATAGTACTCTCTGTGCCTGTTTTGCGCTGGCAAATTGCGATGGTCCTTTTGAATCACCATAGGCAGTAACTGATGATGTTCCACTGTTATAGTACAAGGAGACCCCCTGCTCTGAGGTCTTGTAAGGACTGTGTCTGAGATGAAGGCCAGCTCTGGCATGCGAGAGCTAGGAGGAGAAAATATTCTCTTCCCCTTATCTCTGATCACAAGTTCTGCAGGCACAGATCAGCAGGAAGTGGCCCTTGGCCTATTTAGAAAAGAACATTGCAAGACTAGTACATGTTTGAGGGCACAGCAAGAAGATTGGATAAGTCTGGAACAATTTCTATGTTTAACTTAGTAGAATAAGCAGAACAAAGGAACAATTCTCTTTGTATAACTTCTTAGATAAGCATAGGGAGTAAAGATAAGGGAAGTTAACACTTGCATTGTTTGATTTCTCTATATAAGCAGCTTGTGAATAAACAGCAGTATACAGTTGCATTACTGCCTTTGCTCTGTATCCCCTGTGTCCTGGTTTCCTCGCGACCCTTACCCAGGGACCCCAACGCACTAGACGTTGACATTCCACCATCCTCCAGGATCCTCCAGGATCTCCTGGTTTTTAATGTGGGTGATCAGCTATGTCACATTATTCTTGGCATAGCTGCTTTATCCGGCTTTCAGGGTGGCCACTGGCCCAGGGGTTTGGCAGCTTCTGTCTCAACCTGGGTTGCTGGAACCTTGAGAGCCTCTATTCCAATATGAGTAAATATATTCCGATATGAGCAAACATAGACCAAAAAGCAGTTATCAAAAAGTTGATTTTTAATTGCATATAAGAGCTGCTTCAAGGTGAGATGGAGTCCTTCTGCAAGACACATGAGGGAGATTCTGGGGGACTTCCCATTTAAGAGTGATTCAGTGTCAAAACATTTCTGCTGCAGTCTTAAATTTGGCCACATCCCATACTTAAAAGTACCAGACAATAATGTTTTGTCTGGGCTGTAAAGAAATCTCAATCTCCTTTTATATTAACTATTTAGGCATTACATATGATGATCAAAAAAAAGTAATTAGGAAGCCACTTGCATGCACTGACCCTTGGTTTTCATATGCATAATGAGGTATGATTGAAATTCACTGTGCAGAGCAAAACAAATGAATGGTGGTAGAAATGCATGAGCATTTTTCTGAGTATTGCATCTGAGCTTCTCATGATTGTGAGGATCAGTTATTGCAGATGGGCTGAAAATGAGTAAGAATGAAGAGAGAAGGAAATACACAAGCGCAGCTTAAATGTCTTTTGGCTGTGTTTTTTTTTTTAAGAACTTGGAAACTTTATCACCAAATCAACTCATTTTCTGGCTAAGGAGATAAAGTATATGGGTCAGAGGTAACACAATGAACTGTTAATTTTCACACACTTATGTTGGATTCACCCATATCAGGAATCTGGCAGTCTCACAGGTGACAGTTGTTCTTGCAAGTCTTTGTCTTAAACCAGCTCTCCAGGCCTTCTCTCCACCCAACATTACCCACTTAACAAAAAGCAGGAAATGGCCTGCTCTGAAAACTCTGGCCCTATGAAAAAACTGGAATCATCATTTTGGAGTTTTGGGTGCTTGGTGTGCTCTCTCTGGTGACATGTACCATGATGTCATGGTGGGTAGGATTTGAGGTTCACCTGGCCATATAGGTTCCTGTTGTCCTCTTTTGTCTTTTCAAATCCCATCGATCATGGATATGCATCATTTTCAGAGACATAGATCATACTTGGTCAAGAGTCTTACCAACTTTCTGGCTACAGCAGGCATTTCTTAATGGCTGTACCAGAAGAAACCTTAATTTACATCACTCAGTGCATCTATCAGCTTCATATTCTTAATACCCACTTTCTACTTTAGGGGATTTCAGGACAAGAGAATACTGGCATCACAGATCAAATGTGCTGGGAACATGGATGAGGTGCAAAAATCATACTCTTTTCCTGTATTAATAAGCCAAAAAGATAAAGTAGTCCCAAGAGTTATAGGGAAACAGCTTGTAGAGAATGAGAAATTTCACCTGACTCAATTCAACCAAACTTTCTAGATAACAGTTCTTTGAAAAGTACTCTTCTAGGAAGTAGGGGGACAACAGTGAACAATATAGAGACAATACTTTTGGGAAATTCATAATCTGCAACATTAAACATGGGTGGAAATCAACTATGTGGTTGGAAAGTAAGGAGAACAATAATAGAAAAGTGTTCTAGGAATAACAGAAGTTGCCCAGAGGAGAACATGGTTTTATGTGAAGAGGTTGGTAATTAAAGAATTACCAGGTGAAGTTTTAAAATTTATTTTTATTAGTGCATTATAGTTTTAGGTAATGTTGCAATTAGTTGTCCCATATTCCTAGAAGCACAAAATTCAGCAATACAATTTGTTCAATATCCCCCCATCCCTCTATGTCCCTCCTCCCATCCCCTAATACCTTGGCTTTCTTCTGGGTCCTATATTGTTCCTAAAAACCCAAATACTGACATAATTCTTATACCTATGAAGAATACACACACACACACACACACACACACACGCACATACATGTGTATATATATATTGTTATAGTATACACAATGACAATGCTTGGAATGTACCTTGCTGCAGTTTTGACTGAGCTGGATTTTGAAGGATCATTCAGAGTTCTCTATAGGGTACAAATGCATTATAGGCAGAGGGCAGTGTATGAGTAGCTATCCGTAGTTATAGCTTGTTTGGGTGGATTTCAAGTGTTTTATAATAACACTCAAGGAAACGAAGACTGATGTGAGGATATTTAATTCCAATGTTTCATTTGTGTTTCTGATAAGAAACAATACCCTTTGGTTGTATAATAATACAGATTCAGGTTTTAATTTATTTTCCATATAACCTGAACACAAAGATCAAAGGAACCATGCCAATGGTCATTTCCAACTGCCAAGTTGGAGAGGGCAACTGCTTTTTGCAACAGTGGGTGGAACACAGGTAATAATTCTACTGGCTGTACCTCCTGCCCCACCACATTTTTTAGTACATAAATACACCAGTCTGAGTTTACTAAATCTTAGCTGCTCAAAGGAGGGGAGCTTGGCACCTCCTGCCCTGCAAAACAGCAGGACATACAGCTGAAAGTAAAACTCAGAAGAGGGAACTGCAGAAGAAAAGTGGTGATGGAGCTGATTCCAAACTTTTCCATGGAAACCTGGGTTCTCCTGGGTCTCAGCCTGGTGCTCCTCTATCTGTGAGTAACTGTGCAGACTCCTCTTGTCTTCACACATCCCATTTCTGTAGCTAGGAGGTTTCGTTGGTATTATTTGGATTGAGGGGGTGAGATGGATGGTCTTCCAATTGAGTGTCAGTTTGGACCTAGATTAATGAACCAGAGTTGAGTAGAGGCCGATTACAAATCACTGTACATTTTGTGAGGCAAACTTTGGAAGCCCTCAGGATTCTGGGGATAAAGAGGGCCCTTTACCACTCTCTGTGTCATGATGCTTACGTTCTGTGTTTTGTTTGCACTGCGAGAGATGGGTGTAAGGCTGTCTCCTCTGGAAAAGGTGGTTCCTATTCCCCACCACCCAGTACCATTTTGAAAATGCAATAATATATTATCATAAGCTCACACTCAACTCTCATTTTATTCTATTCCCTCTCCCTGGAGAACATCCCCACCCCAGTCATGACACTTAATTCATCCACCCTGTAATATGCAGGACAATTTACTTGTGAATGATGAATCTTTTGAGCAACACCTAGGAGAAAATTGGAACATTTATTCCATTCATCCACCCTGTTTCTTGGAAGTTAGCATCACAGTAGAGATTTCTTTCTCCCTTGACTATCTCAATTCCAAGTTTGTAAAAGTAGCTTGCATAATGATGTGGAACTATAAATATTAACCTTGTGTACTAATTGAAGAAAAAGGTAGTATTATTCAAATTTTAATGCAACATAGTTCCCTCCAAAGGCATTTTAAAATTTGTTGAAATATTTTAAATTCTTTCAGCTCAATACTAGAGTTTTTGAGGTAAGTCCAGATGTTCCTTCAGAAGGTTAAACTAAGGGTTTTAGAATTTTTGTTTTTGACAATAAAACTGTCTAAACTGACTTCACCTTTTTTCAAGTATGTCAGGACATGAGTCTAACACATACATGCATGACATAGATTCCACCTATGATTTAAGTTTAACTGCCCAGCAGGTTATTTTTACCCATCAGTTCAGTTTGCCAGTCTGGCAGGTCTTAATGTCTCAATGCACATGAGTAAGACAGAATGTGATCCAATGATGAAGTAAAAGCCATCCAGATAGAGTTAGGAGAAAGAAGTAGAAGATACATTTCTTTTCAGGAAAGAAATCCCAGGGTACGGGACCCTCTGGAGGTCACTACAGGGGCAGACATGTTGGTGCCAAGTCAACTTCCTGAGCCAAGTGAATGAAGTGAACTGGAAGAATTCTAGGCTGACTCTGTCAGGAATAAATTTTTTATCACTTGATACATTTTTTTGCCTTTTTATTCAGAAAATTATTTGTTGAACAAAAAAACTTGCAATGAAATAATATAATATATATAAATTCTGAAAATTAGATTGACCCCCAAGAGCCGCCCCCATTACCCACCATTATTCCTCCATCCAGTCCTTCCCAATACAACTCTACAAATGCCTTAGGTTTAAAACATGATAATAGTCTTCCTTTCTCAATGGCCAGGGTCTAGATCTAGCCTCCACAGATGAGTGAAGACATTTGACCCTTGGTTCTCTGGGTTATGTTGATTTCATTCAGCATAATTTCTTCCATAGCCATCCATTTACCATCAAAGGCTGCAATTGCATTGTTTCTAATTGCTGGGTAAAACTCCCTGGTATATATGTATCACAGTTTTTGAATCCATTCATCCAGTGAGGGACATCTGGGTTGTTTCCATAATTTAGCTATTGTAAATTGAGCTGCTATGAACATCAATTTTGCTGTGTTTCTGTAAAGTGCTGATTCTAAATCCCCTGGAAAAAAACACAGGAGAGGAATAGCAGGATCATATGGTGGACTCATGCCTAGTTTTTTGAGGATTCTCCACACTGCTTTCCAGAGGGGCTATACCAGTCCTCATTTCCACCACCAGTGTGCCAGTGTGCCTATCTCTCCGCAGTCCCTCCAGCATCTATTATTATTCATTTTCTTCATTTTTGCCCATCTGACTGGCATGAGGTGATATCTTAATGTAGTTTTCATTTGCATTTCTCTGATTACTAGTGATTTAGAGCACTTTCTCATGTATTCACTGGCTTAATCAATGTCCTCTTTTGAGAAGTTTCTATTTAGGTCTTTGGCCCATTTATTGATTGGGTTGTTAAATATCCATCAGAAATTTTAAAGCTCTTGTTTGGGGCCTTATATCAAGTATTCACTTTAGGATTGGAAGTCCAATGATTTCAGCTGCTTTCAGCTCAACCTTTAAGTATGTGGAGGGTCTCCTGGTGAATATTAGAGAGGAGATGAATGAGATAAGTAATTTTTGCTGTTGGAGTTCTCGCTGTGAATTGCGATCTACGTGTCACACACCCGGTTTCACTCTTCCATGTCTGGAGTCAGAAACTCAGTAGTAACCATTTATATGCAATCATAATCCCTTTGCATGGATTTCTCTTTCATTGTGTAGATTTGGGACCTATTCACATGGACACTTTAAGAAGCTGGGAATTCCAGGACCAAGACCTCTGCCTTTCCTGGGAACTGTTCTTCCTTACATCAAGGTGAGTGTCCTTTGAGTGTCTGCTTTACTTCTTATGGTTGCGAACACACACTTAATTCCATTTACAGATTCTTTACATAGTGGAAATGCAGCTATTTGGACACAAATTCTACGATTTCAGGCTTTCAGAAACTATATGTGAAATCTACTCAGAATACACACAGGTTTACCTCAGGGCTCTGTTTAGAACTCTTTGAAGCCTCAGGTTTGCTTCATTTCATGAGCTCAGATCTCTGCCACATCAGCAGTACCAATGGTGGACTTTGTGTTCATAGTGTGAGCATCCTAACAGGATTTTCTTTTTTCTCAGGGCAGATGCTAGGAAGTTATACTCATATATCTGGGACATTTGATTTCATTTGTATTATTCAAACATTACAACTGAAACAGCACCAGGAAGACTCATTGTTTAGTTTCAAAATCGAAAACTGACTGCAAGCATCTAATTATCTGGGTCCTATGTGTAGAGAGGTGACATCTCCCATTTTCCCACGCAGGAAGACAAGTCCACTTTATATTTGCTCAATATCTCAACTTTCTAACTCATCCATGGGATTTGGGCAGCATAAATCTACTAGTCTAAAAGAGGTCATTGGTGTCTTTAACATCCCAATTCCACCAGAATTATAGAGAATACAGGAGATAAATTAAAATGATACTAGATGAGAAGATAGAAGATTATGCATGGTCCTGCAAAATTCAATCATTTTACCTGATACTGGGTTTCCTCGTGCTCCACTGGAATTAAGAAGATCCTAGTGTTTCTGAAACAACACAATCAGCAACAGAAATATTGCAGAAGAGAAGGATGTTGTATTCATAGACGAGGGTGATTGATTAAAAATGCACCAAACCTAAAGAAAATTTAAGTGTTTATGTTTTCTCTTTAAAAGATCTCCCATTGTTTCTCTTTTCTCCTCAGAAGTCTCTGAACAAGAGTTTCTCTCTAACCTCCTGTTAGGAATTGCAATCCTGACTTCTTGGAATTTGGAATTGGAGTCATTTCTGGTACAATTAGATATGATATGAGTACATTTAAAGCAATAATGGAATTTCATTTTTCTTCCTCTTCCTAGGGAATTTTTAATTTTGACACAGAATGTTATAAAAAGTATGGAAAAATGTGGGGGTGAGTATTCCTTTTGATAGATTTGTTATGGTGGTGCACCTGACTGCATGTCTTAGCCCAGAGCTCTTGGGGTGCTGCTCTGTGCTCTCAAACCCTTGGAAGCTTGTCCTGACTTGATTCTCTATGTCACCGGAAGTCAGGGTCCATAGTTTGATGTAAGTTGAGAATATTACATGTTTTGGCTGCTCTGCTCTCCTGGCTTTGATAGCCCAGCAACTCCTAGCTTCACTTTTGGTCCAGTATGTGGCTATTCCTATCTTCCCCATTTTTCCTTCCTTTGACCCCTTTAATTGAATAAAATGCATTATTTGACAATTTTTATTGTGTGCATATAAATGCATGGTATTATCCTTTTTCTACATGAGTTACTTTAATTTAAAGGCAAATTTTCTTTATTTAAATTTCCAATTTAATATATGTTTTTGAAAGACAAGCTGGCAGGAATATGGAAACCATTTTTGCTCAGCCTTCTTCATTTTCTCTACTTCACTTTCTTTCTTTCATTTTTGTGGCTGTTTTTATTGTTGTTCATGTGCTGTTTCTAAATTTGCACCCTCAACATTTTAATGAATTGTGCACAAGTGTTTCCTTTCTTCATTCATTTGATGTTCAGAGTATATGTAGGATGTAGTTATTATAAAGGTGAGTTTCCTCATGCACTGAGGGAGTTCATATTGTTGAAGTTTGGCCCCAGCTAATTTCAGCAACTAAACCCTTTTACAGCTTCTGGGAGTTTGGTAGGATACATGGAAGCTGGGTAATCAGTTTGCGCTACAGTAACAGACAGTGGGAGAAGGAATTGACTCTTCATCTCTTTTCGTCTTTTCTCATCAATCTTCAGTAACACTACATACCCTGCTGGATCCCCAATGTCCCCACCCCAACTACCGCTTGCAAAATTTAGTATTTGTGAGCACTTAATCAATCTAATATGTGCAATACTTAGCTGACCTAATGGATTTTCAGATAATTCAAAATTTTGCCATGTAAAAATTATGGAGACTAATGTAGGCAATGCCCTTATATTTACCATCTATTTTTTAAATAAGAAACATTTGTTTATTCACTAAATATTTACTGGGCACTTACAAATGACAAGCACTACCATTTTGGTACTGTATTTTTTCCCTTTCTCTCTCTCTCAGTGTTCCTCTGTCTCTCTCCTTTTTAAATTTTTATTACTGCTTTATATATTTACCATCTAATTTCAACAAACATTCCAATGCTATTTCTTACTATCATCTCTTTGAAGATTTATTTTATATTTAAATTTCTCTTCCATGCTTTGCTTACATTATCATTCATGCTCTGAAGATGAAAGAGATTTCTGTGTTCAAAATCCCCACCTTGTGCCAGGATTTCATATTGCTACAAATGATAGGCCTAGGCAGGTAGATTATGTAACATCAGGATCAAAATACGGATTTTTGGGTGTAGCTCCAGCTGCTGAATCTGGCCTTTTAGATTCAATCAGCTCTATTTTCCCACCACAGGTTGTATGAGGGTCAAAGACCTCTTTTGGCTATTACAGATCCAGACATGATTAAAACAGTGCTTATCAAAGAATGTTACTCCACCTTCACCAATAGGCCTGTAAGCATCTATTTTTCAACATTTTAGCATTTATTTATTTCTTAACTCAATTCTATCCTGATGTATTATATTCAGAGAGCACTGCCAAAAAAAATGTGCCAGGAGGTGGTATGTACACTTCACCCTGCTTCATGAAGGGATAATGTCTTGTATACTAATAAATTTCCTAAATTCCTGTTTATATAGTAAGGAAAACTGATGCAATCCAGGCATTTAATTTTGTTTTCTCCAATTATATGTGTCTGTGTGTTTGTATCTATGTGTGTTTTTCTGTGCGCAACTTGTATTAAGTCTTTTATTTCTCCATTGAATTACTTTTGCACTGTAGTCAAAATCAAAGGGCTGAATGTGTATGTCTCATTCTCATTCTATGTTATGTCCCATTTTTCATTCTAATTACCTCATATCCAGTCCCAAATATTCTTGGTGTTGGTAAATATATGGTAAATCTAAAAATCATGTAAAATGATTCCTACCATTTCATTTATATTTTAGATACCATTTACATATTCATATTTCCTGCCTTTTCACACAAATTCCAGAAAATATATTCTCTGTCTACTAAGCTTGCCTATATCTGATAATAATTGAATTCATTTGTAGATCACACCATAGAAAATCCTTCTTTTGTTAAGAGAGACTTTCAATCCATGCCCAATCTGGCTCTCCAGTTCTTTGGAATTTGTCTGATTCCTTTCATTAAATTTTATAACTTTATCAACTTCTTTAAAATGTAAATATCCTGGGCAGGAACAGTGGCTCAGCAGTTAGGGCACTTGTTTAGCATGTGTGACGATCAGAGTTTGAACCCCAGCACCACGTACACAATGAAGTTTCAGAGCAATGAAGGCTACATGAAAAACTAAATGAAATT
>PVKS010049713.1:0-11856 GCA_004027875.1 Aplodontia rufa
AATGCTATTGAATCCTCTTAATCCCCCTATCGGTCTATGTTGCCGAAGCTGGTCTCAAATTGCTGAGCTCAAGTCCTCATGCCACAGCCTCCTGAGAAGCTGAGACTACAGCTATGAGCCATCACGTCCTGCTTTGTGTTAGTATTAGTATTAATCCATTCTATGGAGGAGGAAACTATACCCAGAGAGGGAAAGGGGCTTGCTCAAGACCCTAGAGAAGCCAGGAGAGAACCCAGGTCTTTGTGATTCCAAAGTTCAGTTCCTTCCTCCTGCAGATCCAGGGAATCAGGCAGGTTGTGGGACAGACAGTCTGTCTGTGGAAAAAGGGATGAGAAGTCAGGATGCTGTGCCAAGTCCCAGTCTGACCCACTGTTGATGGCCACTCCCTGGACCCCAGGGTGCCCTTCTTAGAAATGGGGGCGGGTAATCAGGTTGGAGAGTATAATGTGTGGTCATCACCTCAGAGTGATCACTGAGCACTCCTAGTTTCTTTCTTTCTTTTTAAGAGAGAGGGACAGTGAGAGAGAGAGAGAGAGAGAAACAATTTTTATTTAGTTTTTCATGTGCCTTTTGTTGCTCTGAGACTTTGTTGTGTACGTGGTGCTGGGGTTTGAACTCGCGTACTAGCGGATGCCAGGCAAGCACCATAATCGCCAAGCCACTGCTCCAGCCCCACTCCTCGTCTCTTGATGCTGGGCTCAGCCAGGTGGCTTGCTTCAGTCATTGGAATGGAATGGCAACAGATATGAGGAGGCCAAAGGCTTGAGATGTGCTGCCTTCTTCTGTTTCTGCTATAAGAACATCCCCCTACACAGCTGGCAGCCATCAGCCTGGCCCCAGAACAAGACACATGGAGCAGTCAAAGCCCAAGCCAGAGCCTGTAAAAGAGGTGTCCATCCATGCCCAGTCAAGTTCAGTAGACTCTCAGCCAACCTGCAGATGCATCAGAGAGAATCACGTGATTATTGTGTTAAGCTGTTGCATTTGGGGGGGCTGAGACTGGGGTATTACATGGCATATTGCAGCCATAGCTGGCAGAGACATACCTTAAATCATTTTTTTTTTAAGAGAGAGGGACAGGGGCTGGAGCGGTGGCTTAGCAGTTTCGGTGCTTGCCTGGCATGCTCAAGTATGCGAGTTTGAACCCCAGCACCACGTACACAATGAAGTCTCAGAGCAACAAAAGCCACATGAAAAATTAAAGCTGTTTTTCTCTTACTCTCTTTCTCTCACTGTTCCTCTCTCTAAAAGAGAGAGAGAGAGAAAGAGAGAATCAATTTTATTTAGTTTTTGGGGCTGGAGCTGTGGCTCAGCGGTTTCGGCGCTTGCCTGGCAAGCACGAGGACCCAGGTTCAAACCCCAGCACCACGTACACAACTGAGTGTTAGAGCAACTAAGGCCATGTGAAAAACTAAATAAAGTTGTTTCTCTCTTTCTCTGTCTCTCTCACTGTCCCTCTCTCTTTAAAAAAATTTTTTTAATTTAGTTTTTCATGTGGCCTTCATTGCTCTGAGACTTCTTTGTGTGCGTGGTGCTGGGGTTCGAACTCGTGTATTTGTGCGTGCCAAGCAAGTTCTGTAACCGCTGAGCCACTGCTCCAGCCTCCTTTATATCATTCTTAAGCTCTAAAGTCCTGTATCCATCACCTTTGTGCCATGTGCCCATTCGTGTTGCAGTGGAACCCAGAAGTTTTCTACCACTGTAGAAGAGGTTCCAAGGGCCTGAGAGAGGTTAAAGAAAGCCATTAACCCAGCCTGGAAGTGGAAACAAATGGATTGATAGCAGTTAGCCGGGGGATGGAACAACATGAACAAAGGCTGAGGTGAGAACAACTAAGCAAATATGAACAAGAACCAGTTTGAACATCTAGAAGTTAAACGTATAGTTTCTGAAGTTAAAAACTCATTGGAGGGGCTGGAGCCGTGGCTCAGCGCTTGCCTAACGTGTGCAGGGACGCAGGTTCAAACCCCAGCACCACATACACAATGAAGGGTCAGAGCAATGAAAGCCAAATGAGAAACTAAAAAAAATTGATTCTCTCTCATTGTCCCTCTTTCTCTTAAAAAAAAAAAAAAACCTCAATGGATAGTTTTAGTAACAGATTAGACAAATCTTATTAGAGAATTAGTGGTCTAGAAGATGAATCTAAAGAAATTATCCAGAATGCAATCCAGAAAAATGAAAACTAGTTTTGTGTTTGTTTTTTTTTTTAAGAGAGAGGGACAGTGAGAGAGAGAAATAACTTTATTTAGTCCTTCACATGGCCTTCGTTGCTCCAACACTTAGTTGTGTACATGGTGCTGGGGTTTGAACCCGTGCACTCGTGCATGCTGGGCAAGCGCCGTAACCACCGAGCCACCGCTCCAGCCCAAACCCAAGTTTTCAATTCTGCAAATATTTCAATGAAAATGACACAGGAGCATTAAAACAGGTTGGAAATCGTAATCTAGAGCTTACTGTACACTTTGTCATTAATAATACTAATATCATTAATAACATTAATGAATGTTATCACTAATCTCCTTTTACTTTTCTCAAAAGAATAGAACTCTGGAAACAAATATTCATTTAAAAGTTACCATAAGCAAAATATTCATTGCTCAATTTGACTTTTTAGGTTGCTCTGTAAATGGCACCTAATGGGTTGAATCGACTGCCCCAGGCATTCTGTAATAGTCAGGGAAAGCTAACTTACATAGCAGAGGGAATTGGGTGCCTAGGGTGAATGGATGTAGGAAAATTTTTGCTTATGAAATACCTAAAAGGGGCATTTTCTTGTGCTAAATCCCTGAAATGATGCAGAGAGGAGGGAAACAGATATACGAACTCAGAGGTTCAAATTCTAAGACCAGGGGCTGGAGCGGTGGCTCCACGGTTACAGCGCTTGCCTGGCATGCGCAAGTACTCGGGTTCAAACCCCAGCACCACGTACACAGCAAAGTCTTGGAGCAACAACGGCCACATGAAAAACTAAATAAAATTGATTCTGTCTTTCTCTCTCTCACTGTCCCCTCTTTCTCTCTCTCTTTTTTTTAAAGAGAGAAGGACAGTGAGAGAGAGAGAGAATCAATTTTTCTTGAGCTTTTCACGGGGCTTTTGTTGCTCTGACACTTAGTTGTGTAAGTGGGTGCTGGGGTTTGAACCCGTGTACTTGCGCATGCCAGGCAAGTGCCGTAACCGCCGAGCCACCGCTCCAGCCCCTGCCCCTCTCTCTTAAAAAAAAAAAAAAAAATTCTAAGACCAACGAGTACTACATAGGGAAGTAAATGAGTGCCTCATTCTTTGGGGGTTGGTAGGGACCAAGGCAAACAGAATCGCAGCCCAAGGAAAGGGGCAGCACTACTCAGCATCCTGTGAGAGTACAGGCCCAGGGTTGTCAGCTTCTGACTTCCAAAGAGAAATGGAAACAGGTAGACACTGGATGAGGTCAGATCAGGGGTAGGGCCCAGGAAGGCAGGGATGCAGGGAGATACAGGAGGAAACCCTGTCGGAAGCCATGGCTGGATACTCTATCAGCCATTTTCAATGCCTCTCCAATCAAGCTTCCCTCCACTCTGCAGCCTGGAAAAGAATAAAACTTTCTCAGCCTTCCTGGCCGCTAGGAGTGGCCATGTGACACAATTCTGATCAACAAAATCTGAGGAGTTTAATTCATTAGATTTCACTGGGGACAGGCTCTGGGAATTATTTCTTTTCATGATAAAAGAGACAAATGCTTTAAATTAACTCTAAATTTAACCATTTCTCTTCCTTCCCAACTTTTTTTTAAAAAGAGAAATAGTCTATTTTTTTTTTTTTGGTACCACAGATTAAACCCAGCAGTGCTTAACCACATCCCCAACCCATTTTTATATTTTATTTCGAAACAGGGTCTCACTAAGTGGCTTAGGGCCTCACTAAGTTGCTGAGGCTGGCCTTGAACTTGGGATCCTCCTGCCTCAGCCTCCTGAGTCCCTGGGATTACAGGCATGGGTCACCCCACCAGGCTGAAAGAGTCAATTATTATTTTTTCATCTGGTTTTTATTTTTTCCTTCACTTAGTTGTGCTTGTGGTTCTGGGGATCAAACCCAGGTCTTCCTGCATGCCAGGCAAGGGCTCTACTGTTTAGCTACCTCTTCAGCCCTCTTTCTTCCTATTTTTTTTTTTAAGAGAGAAGGACAGTGAGAGAGAGAGAGAGAAACAATTTTTATTGAGTTTTTCACATGGTTTTCGTTGCTCTGACACTTAGTTGCGTACGTGGGTGCTGAGATTTGAACTCGCGTGTACTAGCGCATGCCAGGCAAGCGCCATAACCACACACTGCCACCGCTCCAGCCCTCTTCCCATCTTAAATATAGACGCAATGCCAGAAGCAGCAGCAGCTATTCTGCAAACTAGCAGGAAAAACCATGAGAATTTTAGAGATGTGGGCTCTGACATCATTGGGCTGGTGTCCAGCCTCACAGTGATAGAGAAAAATAACCCTTAATTGTCTAAAGTATTGTGATTTTTTATTTTTTATTTTTTTTGCAAATAAACACATTAACTTTGCAGAAAATGGATATTTGATAAAACTCAGATGAGTGGGAAGAGGAGAGGTTGGGCAGGGGTCAGTGGAGGATAGAGGTCAAAGGGAGAGACTTGTTTGAAAATGGGAGCGTCTGAGCATGTTTCTATCATAATAGCTGTCATTAATTGATCACATACTAGGTTCCTGGCACAGCGACCGTAAGACCGATCAACTTATTTAATTCCCACCACAACCTTCTGAGTCAGCCTCTGCTTCATCCCCATGATTCAGAGGTACTGACGCTAAGCGCAGTGGTCCAGAGGTTCTACAGCTAACTGGGTGGTGCAGGCAGGATTTGAACTGGGCAGGTGGAATACAGCCAAAGAAGGATTCTTTGACTCCTCAGAGGAGGAGGGAATGAATGAAAACGTGAATAAGTGTTCATGCCTTCCCCGGGCGTCTGTGATGTGTCTCCGGGAAGCCTTCCTTACTGCGGCCCATCCCTGTGAAAGATGAGGCAGGGGCGAGACGGGGGCGTGTGAGCGCGCGCAGATTGCAATGCACCCACGCCGCCGGCTGACACCTGCTGTCGCAGCAGGCTGGGGGCGGCGCTGTCTGGTGCGTTGGCGTCCGGCTGGGAACCGCCTCCCGCTCTGGCTCGGTCTCCACTTCCCTCAGCCTTGCGGGAGGGAGTGCATCCCGGGAAGCCGCCTGCAGGAAAGGGCAGGGAGGGGGACTGTGGAGGAGGCAGCCTCGGTAGAGGCCAGCGACCCGGAGCATGCAGCCAGGTCCCGGAGCTAGAGTCGGCAGGAACGTGCCAGAGGCATTGTGACCCAGGATCCCTCTGAGTTTCAAGTCTCCTCCTCTGCAAAATGAGGATTGCACAGCACCTCCTGTCCGCTGACCCGGGTTCGCAGAGATGACCGGAAAGCCCAGCGCGATGCAGACGCACGGAGTCCCCAAACGTCGCGGGGAGGGGAGCGTGCGTGCGGGGCGCCGCGTGTGGGTACCTCCCAGGCCGATCCCATCCACCGATCCCGCCCCAGTGCCGGCCCCAAGCATTTCCTGCCCAACCTCAGGAAATACCAACCCCCCCCCGCCCCCGCAGCTCCTGGCGTCACCAGAGCTGCAGTCCAGCGCCCCACCCGACCTCCCCCTTCCGGCCACGGGGCCTCAGCTCTCTGCACCCGTGCAATGCGGGGCCTCTAAGGCCAGACCCTAGAGCGTCTCCCGCTGCTACCCCGAACCTACTAGATGCTTCTAAGCCACCTTCCTTTCTCGTCCTTCCAGCCTTTCCCTGGCTGCAAACCGGTCCTGGCTAGCATGGGAAAAGCAGATTGAGGGGGAAAGGGCCATGCCAGGGACCCAGGAACTGGACAGCTACAACCAGTAGCCAAGCAACTTTGGAGAAGTGGGAAAGACCAAGGGTTGGGGGAGATCTTGGGAACCCAGAAGAGAAACCAGGGAATCAGTCAGGGAGGCTGCCTTGAAGAGGTGGCATTCAAGACTAGACCAGAGAGCAAGGAGTTAACCAGGGATTAGTGTATTAGACAGTTCGTTTATTGAGCACTTACTGTGTGCCAGACCCTGCATCAGGCGCAGGAGTTTGGGCTTGAGGCAAGATAATGTGTATATCCTTGTGGGTTTCTTTTTTTCCTTTTTAAAAAAGGTAGAGAGTGAGAGAGAAAGAGTTAATTTTTATTTATATTTTCATCTGGTTTTTGTTTTTCCAACATTTAGTTGTGTATGTGGTACTGAGGTTCGAACTCTAACCCGGGTTCTCACGCATGCCAGGAAGTGCTCTACAGACTCCACTTTGTGGTTTTTGCAGTGGAGGAAACGGAACAAAGCAAAAGATTATCATCATTTTCCCCCTTTATCTCTAATCTCTCCCTCTCTCTCTCTCTCTCTCTCTCTCTTTATTTGGTACTGGGGATTACCCATTCCTCTTTTATATTTTTTAATTTTCAGACAGGGTCTTGCTAAATTGCTGAGGCTGGCCTCAAACTTGACATCCTCCTGCCTCGTCCTCCTGAGTCACTGGGATTACAGGCCTCTGTAACCCTAGTGCACCTCTAGTAACTACTGTTTTACAGACACAGAGCTACTGGGGAGGAGTGCCATGAGAGGACATCTAAGGGACCTGCACTAGTCAGGGGGGTGGCCAATCAGGGCTTTCTGTCCTTGAGACAGCATGGAAGCAATTGCTGAGAGGTTACCGAAGCAAAGAGAGGGGTGGAAAGGAGTTGCAGAAAGAGCATGGGGCTGGCGCGGGGTTGGCTCGGCGGTTACGGCACTTGCACGGCACTTGCACGGCACTTGCACGGCACTCGCAAGTATAGGGGTTCAAACCCCAGCACCCATGTAAACAACATTTGTCAGAGCAATGAAAGCCATGTGAAAAACTAAATAAAAATTGATTCTGTATGTCTCTCTTCCTCTCTCTCACTGTCCTTTCTTTTAAAAAAAGAGCAAGAAGGAGTAAAAGACCTGGTGTCAGGAGGATGCAGGAAGGCCCTGCTGCTGGAGCTGAGATCCCCTCAAGGGACAAAGGAATAACAGTTTCATTTGATCACTGAGGCCAGAGAGGATCTGGGGATGCAGTATCTTGTCCAGGGTCACAAGTGGTGCCACTAGGATTTGACCCCACAATACATAAACATGAACTCTTAACCACAGGAATTCCTGTGGCTTTCGAAAGCACACAGGAACAGCTGCGGCCCTGCCACAGCCATCTCAGGCTGCTGAGCCTGCGGGGGCAGGTGCTGGTGCAGGGACAGCCAATGTTGGTGGGAGACCCTTCCCTGGATAGCAGCGGAAGTCCTCATGGGATGGCTGAGGCTGTGGTAGCCACAATGTGGTTTCTCCAGAGCCCATGTGGTTTTAACCTAGGCACTGTGCCTGTCTCCTGTGGCTTCTTCACCCACATAGAGCACTGGTTGACGCATGTCCTGCTTCCTGGAGCTGGAGCTGGGGCTGGGATCCCAGGTGAGACACTTCTCACCTTCTGGAGACCTCACACCCTTTTGCCTTCTGAGAAGCTGGGGCTGGCATTCCAGCTTTATTGAAGAGGAAGCAGGGTCAGAGAGGGTTGGTGGCTAGTCCAGGGTCACACAGCAGAAGGGCTTTGTTTGCTCAAAGTTTGGAGTTGTGCAGCTCTTTCTACAATACTCTCCATTCACTCTTGTATTCATGTATTCATTTGTTCACTGAAAGATGGACATTTCCCCTGGGTACTCACTTTTCTTTACTTTTCCCTTTTCATTTCTGTTCTTTCTTTCCTTCTTCTCCTCCTCCTTCCTTCCTCCTCCTGCCTCCTCCTCCCTCCTCCTCCTCCTCCTCCTCCTCCTCCTTTTCTTCTTCTTCTTATACTCCAGGGATGCTCTACTTCTGAACTACATCTCCAGCCATTTTTATTTTTTTATTTTTAGACAGGGTGTTGCTAAGTTGCCAAGGCTGGCCTCAAACTTGTGGTCCTCTTGCCTCAGCCTCTGAGTCACTGGGATTACAGGTGTGCACCACTGTGTCTGCCTATCCACAACTGTTTGTTGGCTCCATCCTTTCCCTGTCTCATTGCCCTCATTTCCTAAAGGTCATTTCCAAGATCACATCCAAACAAAAAAGCTTGGGTTGGGACCCTTGTTCCAGGGTGGGTTTCTGAGGGCACCCAAATGAAGGTTTTTATTCATTTCGTCGGTTTTCCCACAGGTGTGCTCCTACCCTAAGCCTGGTGCTATGGGGACATGGGCATGACTCAAAGGCATCCTTTGGCCTCCAGACCCCTTTGCTGGTGGGAGAGGCAGGACAGGAACAGGAGCAGAAGACTGTAACCCAATGTGGTCAATGCCGTGACCAACGATCCCCCAGGGAGAGTGAACACTTCTGCAGGGAGGTCAAGAGGCTTCTCAGTTGTTCCCCTTCAACTTGACTTTGAAAGACCAGGAGGCATTTCCTAGCAGGATGGGGGACATCTTTAGTGTGGAGAGAGCTGCATGTGCAGACCTAGCACCTGAAGACCTGGAGGGACTGACAGCCTTCGCCCTAGGGATGTTTGTGGAGTCAGACTCACAAGGTTTGGATTTGGAGTAGGTGGAGAGGTTCTTAGAGAGTTGCCTGGTCTCAGAATCACCACTGAAAGCTTTTGAACAAGGGCAGGATCCAATTTTTTAAAAATCTACTTTTTCTGGAAAGGTCTAGAGATTTAACTTTCTCCCTTCCTTCCTTGGAACCCCCAGGAAACAAGGGAAGCCCACCCTGGGTAGCTGGAACAGCAGCTTCAGCAGAGATGGAGCTCTTACTAAGTGCTGAACATGTCATTCACTGGGTCCCCACACCTAAGCAAGGTACCTCTTTTTATAAATGGGGAAAATGAGGCATAGTGTAGGAATTCAAGATCCCATACTCCCATACCTAGGAAGTGAAAGCCCTTGGACTGGAAACTTGGTTTTTTGTTTTTGTTTTTAAGAGAGAAGGACAGTGAGAGAGAGAGAGAGAGAGAGAGAGAGAGACAGAACCAATTTTCATTGAGTTTTTCACATGGTTTTCATTGCTCTGACACTTAGTTGTGTACGTGGGTACTGGGGTTTGAACCCGTGTACTTGAGCATCCTGGGCATGCGGCGTAACCGCCAAGCCACTTCTCCAGCCCCGAAACTGGGCTTCTTTGGTTGTAAACCCACCCTCCAAATTGCCCCATGGCCCTGCTCCTTCGAGACTGGAAGGCTCCAGGTACCATGTTCTCTCTCCAGTACAGCCAGCCAGGGAGTAGAGGCAGAGAAAGGGCAAGCAGCCCAAGTCACAGCCAGGGTCAGAGGCAAATGTGGCTTTTTGGGGGGAATTAGAGAAAAGGAGGGTCATTCTGGGCCAGGATGGGAAATGGGTTATAATCTTGGCTCTGGTACTCAGTTGCCATGTGGTCTGTGGCAAGAACCATCCTTTCTCTGTGACTCAACTTACTGTCTTCATCTGTTTTCTGTTGCTATAACAAGATACACGAGACCAGGGAAGTTATAAAGAATAGAGGTTTATCGACTCATGGTTCAGGAGGCTAAGTCCAAGGTCATAGTGCAGGCATCAGGAGGTCTTCCTCATGGCAGAAAGCAGAAGGGCAAGCAGACAGGTGCAGAAGATGCAAACCACAAGGGGCTGCCTCACATTGTGACAATCTCTTCTCTCAGTAACTAATCTAGTGCTGTGAGAGCAAGAAGGCACAACCAGGAGAATTAACCCAGTCCTGTGGGAAAGACATTCATCTTTTTAACAAAAATAACTTCCTTTTTTAGGGATAGGGCACTCACTGAGACAGGTTCTCATTACATTGCCAGCGCTGGCCTCAAACTTGCAATCCTCCTGCCTCAACCTCAAATTATTCTCAAAAACTTTTTTTTTTTTCGGGTTAGGGGTCAAACCCAGGGCCTAGTGCATGCTAGGCAAAAAGCTCCACCGCTGAGCTACATTTCAAATCACTTTTTTTTTAAATTTTGTGCCAGGGATTGAACCCGGGGCTCTCCACCACTGAGCCACATCCCCAGCCTTTTAAAAAATTTTTTTATTTTGAGACAGGGTCTCCCTAAGTTGCTTAGGGCCTCGCTAAGTTTCTGAGGCTGGCTTTGAACTTGTGATTGTCCTGCCTCAGCCTCCCAAGCTGCTGGGATTAGAGGTATACAACACCATACCTGGCCCCACGATTTACTTCTTAAAGTCCCCACCTCCTGACAGCACCCAACGGCAGCCTGAGTTTCAGAAGGGACAAACCATATTCCAACCGTAGCATCTAGCCATCTGTAAAATGGGGTCCCCTCATAATCTCCATCTCATAGGGACGTTATGAAGATTGGCCACACCAAAAACTGTAAAGTTCTCAGTGGGGCACATAGGAAGGGCTCTAAGGGTGCCCATTTGTGGAGGGAGTGGGGCAGACCTCCAGCCTATCAGTGATGAGCCCATTTGTGACAAGGGGCAAGGGATTTCACCTTTCCATGTCTCAGTTTCCTCATTTGTAAAATGTGATCATAATGGTATACCTTCCTCCTTGGGTTGTTGTGAAGGGTAAAAAGCTCTAATACGGAGGTGCGTCGGAAAGGGCTGCTCTGGTGGTCTCTGTGTTAGTGTCCCTGTTGTTTTGGGGTACCCACTACGTGCAATGGCCCTGCACAGGGAACTCAGCCTTCACAACCCACTCAGTCCTTACATCACCCACTTTCACACCTCCATCTCATCGGTGTGGAAATGGAGGTTCAGCAAGGTTTGGAGGCTGCCCAGAGTGTCACAGCTGGTAGGGGTGGTGCTAGCATTGGAACCCCAGCCAGGCTGACTCAGACATCCCCAGAGTTGACTCAAGTTTGCAGGAAGAGGAGGAGGGTGGGGTAAGCTGAGGGGAAGTCATGACTTCTATTTTCTCAGAGGTGGAACTGAGGTCTGTACACGGAGCTGGCTGAACCCAGAAGCGGTCAGCGTTGGGGCCTAGGAATTGTTTCACACAGCCCATTTGACAAGGTACCTTGGAAGCTGCTGTTCTCTGCATCAGCAGCTGGATTGCAGCTTAGGGACTCTGATGCCTTGGCTTAGACATAGCTGCAATTTGGGGAGTCAAGCCCAGGGCACATGAGGATGCCCCTGCTGGCACAGGAGTCCCGAATCCTCTCCAGCTCTGCCCCAACCTACTGTATGACTTCAGGCCAGTGATGGACCTCTCTGGGCTCTGGTCCTAAAGAAGAGACAAGTGGCTGGGGTGAATAGGCCTGCCCTGGTTCTTTCTGCCCAGGGGTCTGTGAATCTATGGACTCAGATTTCAGAGGGCTCTGGGGAGAAACTAGAGCCAGGGCTGGGAGGGCCTGGGCCATCAGAAAGCAGGGCATCCTCTAGCTACCAGTAAAAGAAAGGCAAGGTATAACCACAACCCGCATATGGGAGCTAGAAGCTCACCCCCATCTCCAGCCTGGTATACCATGAACAATAGGGTTGTTGCCTTGGTCTATCTGCCCTACAGATGGATATTTTGCAGCCCCAATCTGGAGTCCATCCAACAACAGGAACCTAGATCTCCCGAAGGGTGCAGCCCCAGCAGGGAGGTCAGAGGACACAGCTCCTGAGCACCCCTCTGGGCCATTCATTTATCTAGTAGTGACTTGCCAAATCTTGTGTGTTGGGTCAAAGGAGGAGAGACAAGACAGCCTTGGTGGAAGCTGCCCAGTGTGTGCTGAGCCTTCACTTAAGTTTTGGGGACACAGCCACATGCAAGACGAATACAAGCTCCTGCCCTCTTGGAGGGGAGAGAGTAAGCAAAGAAATAAGTATATGCCATGATATGGATATGGATGGATGTAAAGCAGAGGGAGGGGCTGGAGAGTGGGGCCGGCTTGGGGTGG
>PVKS010049714.1:0-11861 GCA_004027875.1 Aplodontia rufa
TGCTATTCCACTCCTGGGAATCTTTCCAGGGGATTTAGAATCAGCACATTATAGTGACACAGCAATATCGATGTTCATAGCAGCTTAATTTACTATTGCTAGGCTATGGAAACAACCCAGATGTCCCTCACTGGATGAATGGATCAAAAAACTGTGGTACATTTATACCATGGAATTTTACAAAGCAATTAGAAACAGTGATATTGCAGCCTTTGAAGGTAAATGGATGGCTATGGAAGAAATTATGCTGGGTAAAATCAGCTTAACCCAAAGAACCAAGTGTTGAATGTCTCCACTCATCTGTGGAGGCTGGATCTAGACCCTGGCCAGTGAGAAAGCAGGTCTATTATCACGTGTTAAATCCAGATAAGGTGTAATGTTACATAGCCTAATCCTTTTTTAGAGATATTGTGGGAAGGGGAAGGGAAGAATAAGGGTGGGTAATTGGGGGCGCACTCCTGGGGGTAATTCTAATATCCAGAATCTGTACACATTTTATATTATTTTGTTAAAATTGTGTATGGTTGTTCAATAATATAATTCGCAATTAAAAAATCAATAAAAAATGATCCGTAGCCCATTTATTGATTGGACTATTTGTGATTTTGGTGTTTAGTTTCTTTAGCTCCTTGTATATTCTGGATATTAGCCCTCTGTCCAAGGTGTAGCAGGCAAAGGTTTTCTCCCATTCTGTAGGTTCTCTCTTGATGCTGTTGACTAGATCTTTAGCTGTGCAGAAACTTTTCAGTTTAATTGCATCCCATTCATTTGTTCTTGAATTTACTGCTTGAGCCATGGGAGTTTTGCTGAGGAAGGCGCTTCCCACTCCTTTGTCCTGTAATATTGACCCTACTTCTTTTTACATGGCATTCATTGCTCTGACACTTAGTTGTATTCCTTGGGTGCTGGGGTTTGAACCCATGTACTTGTACATGCCGGGCAAGCGCCATAACTGCCAAGCTATTGCTCCAGTCCCCTTACCATTGCTTTTGTTGGGAAAAATATCCATAAATTGAAAATAAAGCAGGAAGATTCCTCATGTCCTATCAGTGTCATTGTTTAACGTGCTCACTGAAGACTTATTTAATTATCTAGGAGAATGCACCTGTGTTTTACTTTGCCATTTATTATTTTATTAGAGCAATGAGACTATGAAATTAATGTTAAACTTATAAGCTTCTGTCAGGTAGAAAAGATAAGGCCAAATATTTCCAGATTTCAGTTTAATATTTATAAGGAAGTCAATTATTTCATTTGATTAACAAATTAGTTCCATAACAATATAAATCTCCCTTCTTTGAATTATACTTTGGACTAGTTTTACTATCTTACTGTTTTCTTCATTGATGTATGAGATGAATAAAACCTTGGATGTTTTTGTTCTATGTTAGCATGATAGTCATGCTTCTAACTTGAAATAACATGTAAACTATTTCAAAAGTTCAGTGGAGTTGCCTCAGTGGAATCCCATACCAGAGACAATCATCTGAGTTACCTGAGAAGAGCACTTGATGATAGTGTCTTGGCTTCTGGAATAATTCACCAGAAGCATTCAAATTCAACTTTTTGAATCTCTGTTCATCCATTACTTTTGTAACTGTGTTTTTTACTTACTTTCTAATTCTGAAACAGGCTGCTTCTAGTCCTCATTTGCTCAGCGTCAATATGTTATGTCCAGTTGATGGTAATATAAAGTTTAAATCCATGTTTTTTTAATAAAGAAAAAGAGAAAGTGAGAGAGAGAGAAAGACAGAATCAACTATATTTAGTTTTTCATCTGGGTTTTGCTGCTCCAATGCTTCACTGTGTATGTGGTGGTGGGGTTCAAACCTGTGTCCAAATGCATGCCAAGCAAGTGCCGCAAGCATCCTAACTGCTGAACCACTGCTCCAGCTCCAAATCCAGTTTTAAGATCCATTTACATTGTGATCTCTTGGCAGAGTGAATTTAATAGAGTCAATAATAGAGGTCAAATCAATTGTGGGTGAGAGATGATAGGGAATCCCACTCTATCATCTTTTAAAATTCCCTTGTCTATTTAAGAAAATAATCAGTTTTGAGCACTTCTATCCCAATTGCTCTACAGAGAATAAAGTTTCTTATGTAAATTTAATATTTAAAAATTAGTACAAAATAAATTGATATTAATATTTTAAATATATTAGAATTTTAGCATATACATAAATTATTTTTCAGAATTTTCTACCCCAGGAACTTGTGTATATAAGAGTATAAGTTATCTACAATATTTTAATAATTTTAATTTTAAAATGTACCTCATTTTTCCTTGTTAGTCACATGTGTACTTTTAAAAATAACATTTTAATTTATTAATTCTGCATAATATTTGTGTCTTAGTTAACAGTATTTTTAGTAAAACTATTAGTTATTTTTGTATGTACTGATTTATCAATATTATTTTAAAATTTAATGTGGTGAATGTTGACAAGTGCACCCTATATACTTGGTTAGAGAATTGCCACGTGATCCACAATCCCAAATTTAGGTATATTTCCAAAGGAAATGAAATCAATATGTTGAATTTAAATATGCACTCCCATGTTTATTGTAGCACTATTTACTATAGCTAAGAAATGAAAACAAACTAAAAGTCCTCATCCAATGAATGGATAAAGAAAACATGATGCATAGTGTGATGTAATATTATTCATCCATAAGAAATGGTGAAATCCTGTTATTTGAGACACCATGGTTAGAACCAGAGATTATTAGGTTACATGAAATAAGTTGGGAACAGAAACAAAAACATTTCAGATTTAGTAAAATCTAAAGTGAGATGTTTGAATATTGAACTTTTGAATCAGTAGTATATTTTCATTTATGTAGAAGTATTACTCTTCCACTTTATAGTTGACTTATTCAATCATATTTATCTTCTCTAATATTCATAGAAAAACTCCTGGATTGGGTTTATGTAATAGAAATATAGATGACTAATGTTTAGTTAGTTTTAGCTCTTAAAATTAATTTCATTTATAATTTTCTATGTTTACAATTATTTAATTTTATAGCCTTTAAAAAGTAGTAGAGCAGAAAGTAATAGTGCATACTTGTAATACCAGAGTTTCTGGAGGCAGAAGCAGGAGGACTGCAAGTTCAAAGCCAGCCTCAGCAACTTGACAAGGCCCTAAGTAATTTAGTGAGACCCTGTTTCAAAATTAAAAATTAAAAGATAGACTGTGGACGTGACCCTAGGTCCAATCCCTGATGCTAAAAAAAAAAGAAAAAAAAAGAGAGAGAGAGAGAGAGAGAATTAAGTAGTAGAACAATTGTCTTTCATAAAACTAAAACAAGAAAAACAAAAATATACCTGGAAATAAATATACAAATTTATTGAAAATAAATAATTTTAAATAGTGACAAAAAAGACTTGATATTTTATTTTTGTTTTTTGGGTTTTTTTTTTTTTTTGAGAAGTAAAAGGAGTAGGATTTATTTAGGAAGAAGAGCAGAGACTCTGCAAGGCATAGGGGCACCTGGAAGCAGGACACCCTTGATATTTTATTTTTGACATATAAGTTGTTTGAAAATTACCAATAATTTTAATATGCATGATTCTGAAGAATGAACTTAGCCATGCTTTTCCATAGTTATATAATTTTATTTTCATTCTGAGATGGCATCTTTCCAGCCTTGAAATGGCAAACATCATATCTCAGTCTCCCATGTTGCTAGGATTATAGGCATGTACCATGACACCTGCCTGAAAATTACTAATAATTAAAATATATATATATAAAAGCAAGTTTAAGAGTTTTGCCATTTTAAATGCTAAATAATTAAATAGAAGATATAGTTGTATTCTGTAGTATGTAGGTTTGAATTTCTTCATAAAGCATCATTCTCTTTAGAACTAACATATTTCTAGAAAATCACATTCCTTAATATTTTATATAATATGTTGCCTTCATGTTGTTCACATAATAGGAAAATTTTTCATCAGTTCCATAATACGTAGTATGTGGGGGTTTTATTGTAATTAACTTAGATGCATTCTGTCTATTTGTACCAATAATTTTAAAATATATGTAATAGCTCAATTTTGAAAGGAAGTTTGGGGAAGTAAAATATGGGATATGTAAGTGCAAAGTAGGCCTTGGGATGTAAGGGCAAGGAACTCAATAATAGCACATTCAGGTCCCTCCATTGATTTCTTTCAGCTTAAATTCACTATGTATTTTTTAATTCCAACTCTGAAAATGAAGAATCTTACTAATATCACGTGATTAGTTGTCTATCCTTGACTATGTAAATACTGATTGAGTCTGGGCCGACTACAGATTCCAGCAACCAAAATAGCCTGCTTCTAGTGGCCATTCCCAGTTAAAACTGATAATTTGGGCTGGCTGCAGGTGTCTGCAGCCAAAAGTGTTAGCAACTCTCCAGCTAAAAGCTGGGTGTTACTGCTCTTGGTGTGGAAATTCATCCTGGGAATTTGGCACCAATCATTTGGGTTCTTGTCTCATGAATTTGAAGAATAAAATCCATGGACAACAATGGAAGGAGGAGTAAAAAGAGTAGGATTTATTTAGGAAGAAGAGCAGAGACTCCCCAAGGCAGAAGGGCACCTGGGAGCAGGACACCATCTAAAGGAGGTTAGGCCAGGGGTGTTATATAGATTTGGGGAATGAGCATAATTAACATTCATGCAATGCAGGCATTGAGAAATGTATCTACATCATTGGTTGAAACTTATGCAAAGCAGGCATTGAAACTTAGTACCAAAGTCATTGGTTGAAATCTATGCAAAATAAGCATTGAAACTGGTCAAGAACACCATTGGTTAAAATCTATGTAAAACAAAAGGTGGCAAAAGTTTCCCAGTTCCCTCCTGTGAGCACTCTGTCTCTTAGTTGGGACAAAGGTGAGCCTCATGGTCTTTTTGCATTTGAAGGCCCTGAGCATGCCCTGTCAATTGCTCTCTACCAGCTAGCTCCTAGAGGGGGCCCTTTTTCCTGTCCTGACTGCCCAGCCATTTTACTCTCTCTCCTAAAACTGTCTCAATATTGTTGATGATAATTTCATATCTACTGATTCTTTGTATATCTCATTTAGAGAATCAATTTTTTCATCTAGTGCTGAGGATGAACCTCAGTGTAGAACACTTACCTAGCATGTAAAATACCCTGAGTTTTATCCTCAGTGCTAAAGAAAAAAGTTTCACCTACTTTAAATGGCTGCAATTTTTTCTATTATTGAACTTTTAGAATGCTTTATTTAATCTTGATAAAGTCAATTATGGGATATGTGACTTAGAAATGTTTTATTTCACAGGGTCTGTCTTTTTACTTTCTTCATAACAATGTGGCATTAAAGTTTATAATTTTGGTGGTATGATATAGTACAATATATCTGTTATTTATTGCCATTTTTGCTTTAGAACACATATCCAAAAAAATTATTGCCTAATGCAAGGTCATAAAGATTTATCACTATGCTTTCTTGTGAGAGTTTTAAAGATTTATCTCTTACATGTAGGTTTATGATTCATGTTGATTTAATTTTTGTTATGATGTGATTTAGGGATTCAACTTTATTCTTTCATTTGTTAATATCCAGTTGTCCTGCATTAGTTTTTGAAAAGCCTATTTTTCCTCATTGAATTTTTTAAATATCTTAGCTAAAAGTCAATTGTTAAGAGTTTATTTTTGTACTATTAATTTTATCCTATTGAACTATATGCGTATTTTAACACAGGAAGCCCAGTCTTGATTATTGCATCATTAAAATAATTTTTTAATTGCAGAACATGTCAGTCCTCTAAATTTATTGTTTATTTTCAACATTGTTATGTTGTTTTAAGTTCCGCATATTTGATGCAAATTTCAGTATAAGCGTAGCAACTTTTGAAATATAAAGGCAGCTGGGATCTTGATAGAGATTATTGAATCTATAAATTAAGGTGGGAAATACTTTCTCTTAACAATATTAGATATTGATCTTTGGACTTTAGATGTCTTTCTATTCATTTAGAATGTATTTAACTTTTTCAAAAATGTTTTATAATTTTCAGTATACAAATCTTACCCTTGTTTTGCTAGATTATACTTAAATATATTGTTTTTTGATGCTTTTGGAAATGGGATTGTTTCTTAACTTTTTCTGGAATTTTCATTGCTATTGTCACAAATTTGGAATGTCTTGGAATATGATTTTTAGGTCAAGATTTTTATCTTTTAATTTGTTGAACTCTTTTCTAATAATAATTTATTTTATTTTAAAATATTATATATAGAAGATAATGCCATCAACTAATGAAAATGTTTTACTCTTTCCACAGTGGACATCTTGCATTATTTTTATTGTCTAAATGCCTGTCTCATGTTTAGTACAAAGTTAGTTATATTTGAAAAAAATGTATAACATTTTTTCAAGATGATATATCATGATCTTGAGCTTAGCAGTTGAATATTCAGATTTTTCACTTTAATTTTGAAAATAGCAGTGAATTTTCATATGTGCTTTTTATCAGTTTAAGAAAGATTTTTTTTAATTTCCTATTCATAATTTGTTCATTGTTTTTATGATGAAAGTACATTGAATTTTGTCAATTGTTTATCTAACTTTGTTTCAATGATCAAATAGGTTTTTCTTTTTGTTCAATTAGTGTTGTATATCATATTAACTGGTTGGTGTATGTTAAATTAACCTATTTGTTATGATTAGTGTTGTCATTTGTCAATCAGATGGTTACTATGCCATCTAGGCCTCCTAAATTGTTCCTAGTAGTCATCTATACATCCTCTAATTGGTTCTTGTGGGGTGTTTTGGTTACAGCAAAGAAAGACCTAATTAAAACACAGCCATAGGGGCTGGAGCAGTGGCTCAGCGGTTATGGTGCTTGCTTGGCATGTGCGAAGATGTTAGTTCAAACCCCAGCACCATGTACACATTGAAGTGGAAGAGCAATGAGAGCCACATGAAGAACTAAATAAACTTGATTCTGTCTTTCTCTCTTTCACCTAAACACCTCCTCGAGGCCCACCTCTAGACACTGTTACATTGAGGCTGAAGTGTCAACAGGAATTTTGGAGGGACAAGCAACTTCAAATTCCAATGTCCCATAAACAAGAGCTCAGGAAGTTGGTCCCCACTAGATGGTGACCTGTATGAGGGGAGTCCTTCTGGTTGAACCGGAGGACATTTGGTAGGAACTAAGATTTCCATGGTGACAAAAAGACCACTGTTAAATCAAATTCATGACAATTATAAAATCCAGTGCTACCTTTGTTTTCTACAAGATGTACTAGGATGATTTAGTTCTAAAAGCCTATTTTATTCTATGGTATTGAACACACAGTGTATACACACATAACGTTGTGACATCACTAACTGAGGGGGTGAGGATGGAGAACTACTGCAATAGCATTCTCTATGCTACTGAATTTCTCTGCTATATACTCCCATCCACACATTAAATGGAACCCCTATAGGAATCACAAAGAAATACCTATAGAATACAAACAAAATGAGCAGTGAGGAGATTAAAATGTTCCACTACAAACACCAAGTAAACAGAACAGATGATGATCTTATAATGATGTGAGTCATCCTGAATCAAAGGTTGCCCTGGTCTCCTTATAAGGACATGGGCTACACTAAATCATGAGCTCACACAAGTCCTTTGTGACCACATCTTAGGCCATCATAATAATGCCGTTACTTGGGGAAGAAATGCCTTATTCCTAAGTGTGGAATTAGAAGCTGAACATATATTTTGGGGGATGCAATGTAATTTAGATACTATCTTGTACTAATTTTTTGAGAGATTTCATTGATAGGTGTTGAATTCTGTCATATGATTATTCTACATTAGTCCAAACAATCCTATGTCTTTCTTGGCTTCTCAGTAAAGTACTTTATATTGGTATATTTTTGTGTATGTTCATGATGGACTTTGGTCTGTTGATTTGGGGTTTCTAGCATTTTTTTTAGCCATTTTTTCTGTTTAATGATCGGGTAATATTGGCTTCATAAAACATGATGTGAATTGTTTATACAGAATTAGGATTAATTCTTCAAATGTGTGGTTGAATTCTTTATTGATATCATCTACACTTGAATATCTTTTTGGAGATTTTCATATTAGGAATTCAATCTCCTTGAAGGTCACTGGACAAACTATCCATGTTCTTGTGATTATTCATGCTCTTCTAAAAATTCATCTACTTCATCTAAATTTGACAGTTTATACAATGCCATTGATCTTATTCTTTGTCTTTTTTTCCCACTTTGGTTGCTTTTGGGTTTGTTTTCATTTTCATTTTCAGTTTTTGAAAGCAGAAGTTTATATTATTGGTTTGAAAACATTCTTGGATAACAAAAACAGTTCTAGGGATCTCTAAGCAATGTTTTCATTATATTTATAAATTGTGGTAAGTTGTATTTTCTGTTTTGTTCAATTCTAGATATTTTTTCAATGTTTCCTTTCAACAGCCAAAACATGACTTGAAGAACCCATTAAAAGTGGGGTACTGTGGCACACACCTGTAATCCCAGTGGCTCGGGAGGCTGTGTCAGGATGATTTCAAGTTCAAAGCCAACCTCAGCAACTTCAAGAGACCCTGTCTCAAAATAAAAAAATAAGAAGGTCTGGGGATATGGTTTAGTCATCAAAGGCCTTTGGGTTCAATCCTTGCTACAAAAAAAAAAAAAAACAAAAAGGAAGAATAGCCTCTTGCATTTACAACATATTTGTTGTTTGTTATTTAGTTGATTTCTCTTTATCCCTGATGTGCAGTTTTCCTTCCAGTATCATTTTCTTCGGTTTGAATGATCAATAATTATTTTTGAACAAATCTGCTGACTCTTAGCTTTGCTTTATATAAAAATATAAAATTTACCTTCCTTCCTCAAGCATTTTTTTCTGTATATGAAATTTTGGTTTTATTGTGTTTTCTCTTTGAGCACCTTAAAAACATGTATCACTGCCATCTGTCTTACAAAATTTCTGATAAGATTTCCACAGCCATTTAAATGTATCTATGTCTACAAATAATGTATCATTTCTACCTGCTGACTCCCAAGTATTTTCCTGCATCCTGGGTTTGTAAATTTTCTTGCAGTGTGTCTGGGTGTGGACTTTTTTGGGTTTCTCCTATGGGGTTTTGCTAAGCTGTTTTGAGTCTGTAGGTTCAAGTCTTTCTCCAAATTTGGAAAATTTTAGCTATGATCTTTTCAAGTAATTTTTCTGTGCTATTTTCGATCATCTCATTTTGGATCTCTGATAACACTAATGGTAGACATGTGGTATTATCTCATAGGTCCCTGAAGCCGTTTTTATTAAAATAACAGCAACAGAAAACTTTCTTCTCTTCATTGCTTACTTTGAGCAAGCTGCAGATTGACCTTTAGATATCCTTACACTGGTCTTCCTTGGCTCCCTATGCATAGTGGTTCTTAGGGCCAAGGTCTCACTCTCACTGTGCTCAATGACACCTGCTTTCATTCAAGCCTTGTGAAGATGGATGTCACTTCTAACTTTTGCGCCTATTACCTCCTGTGGATTGTGGACTTGCACTGACCAAAACATCAACCCCCTCTTGGCTGCAGTTGTAACCAGACAGCAAGAAGAGACTACAGGAAGTAGTAGATCAAAGGAGGCCTCAGGGAGGACAGGCATTTGGGTTCACCAGAGGAAAAGTGACCAATGGCTGTAGGGCTATTTGGGGTTACTTGATAGAAGGACCTCAGTGGAAAGGAGCTCAGCTTCCATATACCTAAATAACGTAGTAAGGAAAACAGCCTCTCTTTCTCACCTGGAGAGGGAGCACTACCTATCATGTGCACAAGGAAAAGGCCAGCTTCTGTTTCTAGGAGCAATAGGGAAAGCACTTGCCTGACAAGTCCCAGCAGTGCCCAGAGGTAGATGTAGAGGAAAAGAGCCTGGGAAACTCCCCAGTCAAAGCCACACAAAATGTACAAAAGGCATTCCTCCCATCCTATATCCATTCCCTTCTCCAGGATTTCTGCACACCTGCTGTGGCTGTCACTTTGCTACTCTGGAGTTGTCCATCTGGCCCTGAGTTCCCTCCCTGGGCTCATGCCTCCATGACCCTCACTCAGTATGCCTCTCCTGCATCCCAAAATATTCTGCACATTGTAACCTTTCAAGCAGTAATGTGACAATCTATTATTCCCAAGGGATGTACATAGTGTGCCTGTGCTTCAAGCTGGGAAGTGGCTTTTTTCTTGAGGGATTTACCATTCTTGTGATTCTTTTTGCTTAGAAAAACAAAGACTCATTTACTTTTTTAAACTTCTGATAATTTAAAGTTTCTGATAATATCCCAACTGAGACCCTCACAGAAAATGGTCAACTATGAAAATGAAGAATGGGACTTTTTTTTTTCTGACCACTAAGGGGAAGGGCAGGCAGAAAAAACTGCCAGAGCAGCTCTGGGAGTCCCACGTTGGAGAGGCGCCAGGGGTAGAAGGTACACAAACCCTCTCATCCTTACTAACTTGAAGGTTTCTTACCCTTTGCGTGCACTTCACTTTACATAACTCAGCGCACTTTGCTTTTATGTGAGTAGTATTCCTAGGATGGTTTAATGCAGCCACTACCCAGATCCCACACTCCATGACCCTTAGTAGCAGCTACCAGACAACGACTTTGGACTGAATGTAGTGAAGCATCCAGCCACTGTAACAGGCAGGCCCTCCTCCACCCACTGGCTCACTCTCCCTTCCCTGCATATGAGATTATGGAGGTGATGTCATAGAGCACTCTGGAGCCTCCAGTTCCTTAAAAGATGTCTTCTCCAACAGCTCACCCACCCTCTCACACACCACAGGGAGGGGCCTCAAGATGGGCAAAGGATTCTTTCTGACCAAAATGATCAGCTCAATGGAATCCAGTCTACACTGGCTCAAGGGGAGAATCTCCACCTACACTAAGTCAAGGGGAGTGAATCTCCATCCATGATGGCTCAAGGCCCACTAGTCCCTGTGTGCATGGGCTCAAGGCAAGTGAGTCCCCATCTCACTGACTCAAGTTGCACAAGTATGTACATTGAATAGGGGAGGGAGTCACAGTGGGCCAGACCATGGATAAGACAGCAGTTGGCCTCCTCCTCTTGTCCTGAGACATACCATGTTTTCTATCTTCTTTTGATCAGCATTTTTGTTTAAATCTCTGTAGCATAAATTTTATTATACAATTTGTGAGAAACAACAATTTATGAAAAGGCATCTTTGAGATGCAGAAATTTATTAAAAACAATCATTATCCTAGAAGCATGGGAAAAGGACAGAGAAGAGCAAGGTAAGGGGAAGTGTCACAGGGCAGAGTCTCTGATGTCTCTTGCAGTTGGGGGCAGAGGAGTGTCCTGGTGGAGGCAGATGCAGGCCTGGCTGGAATCCGTGAGGGGGAGGCTGAGGCAGTGTGCACACCTGAATCCTGCAGCTCACTGGGGTCCACTCCTGACCACTTCTCATGCTGTGATGTCAGGGTCCTCTAAGCTCAGAGTCTTCTGGCAGCCCTTTGGTCTGTCTGGTTCATCTGGGCATATTCACAGGAGCCACCCTGTTTCTGTACCTGAGATGCTTGTGCCCGGCTTCCATGGGGGCCACTCTCTTTCTGTGGCAGCAGGGCATGCAACAACAGAGTCTTTGGATGCAGGAGGCGATCCTCCTGGTGACCCCCTTCCAGCACCCGCTGTGGTCATGGGGTTGTCCTGTGGAGGTTGCTTCAGAGCCCCGGCTGCCATCTGCTGCCATCCGCTGACTGAGTGCAAGCTCATGGTCATGCTGGGAGGCTGCGCTGGGACTTGGGGTGCTCACGTGCAGGAAGCGGAGAGGGATGGCAGGCACACTGGCACTTCGACCGCCCTTCTGCC
>PVKS010049715.1:0-11860 GCA_004027875.1 Aplodontia rufa
CCAACACTCAGTTGTGTACGTGGTGCTGGGGTTTGACCCCGGGTCCTCGCGCTTGCCAGGCAAGCGCCGAAACCGCTGAGCCACCGCTCCAGCCCCACCCGTTACTCTTCACTATTCTGTTAATCAGAATTGGTAGCGACAGTAAGATAGTTTTTAGTTGTTCTCTTTGTTGAAACTATGAGGATAATCTTATTTTATTTTTTAGTGGGGGGAGAGACAGAGAAAGAATCAATTTTTTTTTCATCTGGTTTTTGTTTCTCTGACACTCAGTTGTGTATGTGGTGCTCGGACTCAAAGCAGGTCCTTGCACATGCCAGGCAAGCATTTTACCGCTGAGCCACCACTACAGCCCCGGGATGATCGTATGTTAAAAATAAATAGCAAGCCTTGCTAGCCTGCTTTTGCTTTAAAATAGTCAAGTCAGATTTATTTATTTGGCAATGGGGATTCAATCCAGGGACGCTTAACCACGGAGCCACATCCTCAGCCAGACAGGGTCTCACTAATTTGATTAGGGCCTTGCTAAATTGCTGAGGCTGGCCCTGAGCTTGCGATCTTCCTGCCTCAGCCGTATGAGCTGCTAGGATTACAGGTGTCCACCACCACGCCTAGCTTAAGTCAGATTTATATGTTTCAGATATCTAGGAATATTTATTAATCCTGAACCCAGTTAACTAAATTGTAAACTACAAAAATTCCCCACAAAAATCTAAACTAACTTTAAACCAAAATTGTTGCAGAATGGTTATACTAGAGGTTAACTCAAAGAACTTTAGAGGGTAAGGTCAAGGTGTTTCAAAATGACTGGCAGCCTCAAGTGCAGTAGAATTACAGTCTGAATGGCCATTCTTTTAGACAATGCTAATGTTTGTACTTGTGGCTCAAGTTCCATTTTTCCTTGATTTGGAGCAACTAAAATTAAATTGATCTTAATAATTCCCTAGCTTGTTAATTTCTAATCATCCACGTTACTCACTATATGAAGACTTATTTAGGGATAGACACTATCAGAACTAATTAAAGATAGTGCTTGTTCTGAGGCCATTTTCCACATATTGGCTATGCCTCTCAATGATTGCCTTTGGGGGGCAGGTAACCCAAAAGTCTTTTGGGGGACTACCTTACCTTTATGAATTTCATATTTCAGTGAAAGTGAAGTAATTTGGAAATTAAATATAAATACATCCAGCATCCCATAATCTATAATTTCTTGTAAGTTAAAACTATAACAGAGCAGGATGCAGGGTATACACCCATAAACCCAGCTACTCAGAAAGGTAAGGAGGACTGCAAATTCAAGGATAGCCCAGGAAATTCAGGGAGATCCTGTCTCAAAATAAAATAAAAAAGACTAGATTATAGCTCAGTGGTAGAATGCTTGTCTAGCATGCAAGAAGCCCTGGATTCAATGACCATTACCACAAAAAAACAAAAACAAAAAAAAATCACTGTTACACAGATTTAGCTATTACATTATGTTCTATATACTTGAAATATCTCTTAATTTTTAATTTTGTAATTTGTAATCTAAAAACTAAAAAAGACAGCCGATACAATGAATTATAACATAATAGAGGTTATCTGTTCCAGTTTAGAGCTTTCAATCATATTTCTTCATTAATTTTTTGTTACTAGAATTTTTCTGATTCATAACAGTAAAAATATATAAAATATATATATAATTCATAACAGCAAAAATATATACTTTTCTCTAGTATTTTGTTCATAACCGAAGTTTCAGCTCTGTAATTTGCTTCGTACTCTGAATCTACAACTGAAGTTGAAATGGAGGAAATGGTATAAATCTTCTATCAAGTTGCTTCCCTTTTTCTTCTTCTTTTTTTAAATAGAGAGGGACAGAGAGAGAGAGAGAGAGAGAGAGAGAAAGGGATAGAAAATCAATTTTATTTAATTTTCCATGTAGCTTTCGTCATTCCAACACTTCGTTGTGTATGTGTTGCTGGGGTTCGAACCCACGTCCTTGTGCATGCCAGCTATGAATTCCTCTGATTTGATAACCAGGAAACTATGTTTTTCTCTTTTTTACCAGAACATCTGTTTTCCTTCATACAAATTTGGAGACCTTTTATATGAATAGATTCCTCAACTGAGATTTTTCTGTAATTCAATCACTTGTCATCTAGTATAACTTCTTTAGCTCTTTTTCCCTCACACATAATTGCTAATTATCATGTAGAAATATCAGTTTAGAGGCAGAGCTTGGCTTTAATGCTGACTAAAAATCACTGGTCCAGTGCCAAGTAGCACCCAGTTCCCACATTTGCTACGTTTGGAGTTTTAGATAACTATCATCTCCAGTTCTCATACTCTTTAATTATAACGCTCTGTAAGTCTTCCAGACAAGTGAGGGCCCGAGTAAAGATAAAAATTAAACAAAATTTTTTTAATGGTTTCCAACGATACTCTTTAATTAAAAGGTTGTACATCTGCTAGATTACTCCAGAGTTACTGTTGAAATATTTCACTTGGCACATATATATTAAAATATTTAGAGGAGTAAAATTGAAGGTATGAATTTACATACATGGAATCACAAGTGAGAAAACAGAATCTAACAAAAAAAAACTGTTCTAAACGTAAATAAGATAAAGAAGGGAAGAGGGGCTGGAGTGGTGGCTCAGCGGTTACAGCATTTGACTGGCATGAGCAAGGAACCGGGTTTGAATCCTAGTGTCCAAGCAACAAAAGTCACATGAAAAACTGAATAAAATTGATTCTCTCTCTCTCTCTCTCTCGCTGTCCCTCTGTTTAAAAAAAAAAAAAAGAAACGAAGAAAGAAAAGAAAAGGAATTAAAAACATGAATGTCCTCAAAATCCCTGGGCTTTTGGGGAATTTCCAACTCTTGTAGTACATAAACTCTGTTGCTTCTTGAAAAGTGTTCATAGAATTCAGATAATCAATAACAATGTGCTCTGTAATAAAAATGAAATTTCAGCAGCGTGTGATGGTGCATGCCCTGTAATCTCAGTGGCTCAGGAGGCTGAGGCAGGAGGATCACAAGTTCAAAGCCAGCCACAGCAACTTCACAAGGCCCCTAAGCAAGTTAGTGGGACCCTGCGTCAAAATAAAAAGTAAAAAGGACTTGGATGTGACTCAGTGGTTATGAGTCCTTGGGTTCAACCCCTGGTACCAATCATCATCATCATCATCATCAAGTAAAAGAAAACTTCAAACAAAAATGATGAAAGTAGAAGAGAAATATGCAAGTAAAGCATGCCTGGGAAATCGTTGCCATATTAAACCAGAGTTGGCTTTGTGCTCAGCCTTACACAGCACACTTTCTAAAAGGTGCTGTGTTAAACAAACCTCGTGTCTTTCTTGTTATTTTTCTACCTCTCCCCAACATAAACATGACCATATGTCAGATAAAGCTGTGTGGATTTGGACGTGGTGTTCTTACTTTTATTTTTACCATTGTTGTTTATAGCAAGTAATGTGTATTTTTCATCCATGATCAGATTTTGCATACTTTTAGTTGCTTGTGGGCTAAAAATTTGAGAAGCAGAATACTTTTCCTCTCACGCTTTTCAATACCCTTAATGTCAAATATGAATTTACTGAGACTCTATCTAGAATTTTCTTTCTTTCTTTCTTTTCTTTTCCTCTTATCTCTTTCTTTTTTCTTTTTTTTTTTAAATTTATGATCCCAGGAAGTTTCGAAGCTGGCAGAAGCACAGGTAAGCTGAAGTTGACTACGTTAGGAAGTACTTGTTATTTATTCACTGTGTAATCCTGAGCAAGGTACGTAAACTTTCAGCCTGTCCCTGACTATGTATATATCTATTTTAAAAAATCCATTCCTGCAAGATGGTTGTGCTTAGATGAGGTATGGGTGAAGAGCGCAGGGATGTGTGGTAAGTCCTTGATAAATGGGAGGCTTTAGGTAATGGTTACAATTTCTCTCAAGGGAAATGAACAAAGGGAAAGTTGTCCTGCCAGGAAAAAATCCAATAAACAGTCAAGTTCTGAATGTCAAAACATTACCTCTGTGTTTTCTACTTCTACAAAAAATTTTGAAAGGAAAACAAGAGCATGTCAGTTTGCATAGTGAGAAGGTCATTGGGAAACAAACCTCAGCATCTGACACTACATTAAACATAGTGCATAAGGATTAGAAAAGAGGACAGTGTAACACGAAAAGGAACTAAGGTGAGGAGCATTTTAAATAAATTTAGCTCTTATAATGGATAGGCTCAGACAAGAAGTCACCTTCAGAACTCCAAGAATCTGTGGATAAAAATCAATGTATGCGCCTGGAGTGGTGGTGCACACTTGTAATCCCAGTGGTTAGGGAGGCTGAGGCAGTAGGATAGCAAGTTCAAGGCCAACCTCGGCAACTTAGTGAGGCCTTAAAGCAATTTAGCAAGATCCTGGCTCAAAATTAAAAAAAATTAAAAATGGGCTGGGGATGTGGCTCAGTGGTTAAGCAACCCTGCTTCAATCCCATGTACCAAAAAAGAAAAAAAGAATCAACCTATGAACCAGGCTCAGTAGCTCATGGTGGTGCACACATGTCTATCCCCAGCTACTTGGGAGACTGAGGCAGGAGGATTGCTTAAGACCAAGAGTTGGAGATCAAGCTGGGCAACACAGGGAGATTCCATCTCTAAAACAAACAACAAACAAAAGCATTTGGGCAAATTCAGTTCAGAGCTGCAAATCTGCAGCTCTTCACTGTTGTAGAAAAGCAATTCACCAGCAACTGAGCTCTCTATTCAGGTGTGTGCAGTCTGAATGCACAGCAATGAGAAAACAGAATGGGAGGCTCTGGTCCAATCTAGTTCCAATTAAAAATGTACGCAATGTTTTTCTTAGTTTTTATGTATCTATTTATATTTGGAGGCAATATTAGGCCTGCCTTCCAGAAACACAGTCTTCTCTTGGTCAATTCACATTTGATCGGCAAAACATTAGAACCATACCCTGGCCTGCAATGGATTGTCAAGGAGACTCTAGAAAACACACCACATCCATGTGGTGACAATGGCTGCATATTCTCTCTCCTGTTTTTCCTCTTTCCTCCCTTAACGCTTCCCTTCCTTCCTTCCTTCACTTCATTATTTCTCTTTTCTTCTTTCTAATGCTCCACTTTTCTTCTTCCTACTCTCCTTCTTCTTCTACCCTCTTCTGCTTTCTTTGTTTCTTCTCCTTTAGGTATAAAAGCAGCATCCTATTACTATGAAAATGCAAAGGTAGAAATAGGTTAAAAAGAAAAAAGCAACAGCTCCTTTCAACCTTTTCCCATAATTAGCCAAGTTATTTGCAGATACTGTTTAAAATTTAAAAAAGAGAGCCAGATGTAGTGGTGCACACCTGTAATCCCAGTTACAGGAGGCTGAGGCCATATTGCAAATTCAAGATCAGACTGGGCAATTAGCAAGACCCTATCTCAAAAACAAACGAAACAAAACAAAAAACAGCTCAGTGGTAGAGTGCACCTGGGTTTGATCTCCAATACTGCCAAATTAAATAAAACTAAATTAAAAGAAGAAATTTTAGCTATTGAATGCCCTTTCTCCCCTATTTGACATATCACAAATGCTTCATTTGGGGGCTTGAGTGGTGGCTGAGCGGTTATGGCACGTTCATGTTCCTATTCCAGCACCACATACACAAAAAAGTGGCAGAACAATGAAGGCCACATGAAAATCTAAATAAAATTGATTCTTTCTTTCTCTCACTGTCCCTCTCTCTTTTGGGGGGGCGGTGGGAAAATGCTTGATTTGTGCACTCTATAATTAGCATGAGGTTATTTCATATGACTGACATTGTTTGGCTCATGATAGAAAAAGTCTTGATCATGATGGCAGTTCTTGGTTCAGAATAATTTAAAGTCTTATCTTTCATAATCTCCAAGAATTTTGCTGAGGGAAGATTAACAGCATTGTAGGAAACTTTTAATTCACCTGCACTCAGCAATTCTTTTCATTTTCTGCCTAGCAAGCTGCTTGATACAAAGAACTATAATTAAAAAATAAGATAAATCTCAGTATGACAAACTGTATCAGCACGAAGATCAAGAAGCTCAGATTGCCCAACTTTGATGCTGTTCTTTCCTGGTAAATGTTAGTAGTTCACATCATAGATCATGTATCTTTTCTAAATAATATTTATGTATTTATTTTTGTGGTGCTGGTGATCAGACCTAGGGCCTCATGCAAATGCTCTTAATCACTGAGCTCCACCTCTAGTCCTAAATATTATTATTTAACATCATGAAAGTAAAGAATATTTATTATAGAAAATTTGAAAGAAACTTAAAAATGAACAACAAAAGAAAAAATTTCCTTCAATCCCCAAATTTAAAGGAAAGAATGACAAAATACAGAATTTTTGTCTCACTATTTTTGAATCTATAAATATTTTCCTTAATATTAAAAGAATAGTCAAGCAGGGTGGAACATGTCTGTCATCCCAATGATCAGGAGTCTGTGGCAGGAGGATTGCAAGATCCAGGTGGCTTGGGCAATTTGTTGAGACCCTGTCTCTAAATAAAAAGGACCGGGGATGTAGCTCAGTGGTAATGTGTTCAATTTCTTAGTCTTGCTAAGTTGCCCAAGCTGGTCTTGAACTTGCAATCCTCCAAGCTCAGCCTCTCAAGTTCCTGGGATAATAGGTATATCCCACTGTGCCCGAATGAACTTTCTTAGATTTTTATGGCACAAGATTTTGATCTTTATTTCAAGATTAGAAAGCTCTACCTTTCACCCAGAATTTTGATATTCCACAAAGATTTTATTTGCACTGTTCATTATGTGCTTCTTGTTTCTGTTTTACATTTGACTTTTTGTTGCCCTTGCATGTTTGGAGTATAGGGTAGTAAAGTCATAACTGACTTTTTTTTCCTCAGCAGTTGATTAATTGCTTCATTATATTATTTTCTCTTCAACAACCCTTCTTTTATTAAGACTAAAACTACCCTTCTTAATCTTATGATGAAAGATTCTGCATATAGGGCCAGTTGATGGAACGATGAGTAACATATTTATGGAGTTGTCAGGGTGAAGTCAGGGTGGTGGGTAGGAGGGAGAAGCCTACCTGGGAAGACGGATGCGGTTTGTGCAGCAGGTGAGTGGGTGGTGGATGGGAACCATAGCCTCTGCGGCCGTGGTGCTTGGAGAGAGCATGAGCTGTCACGCAGCCATTGAACCAGAGGCAAAGTTTTCAATCTACACATCATGCGGGCATTCCACGCACTTTCCTGGAAAAGGATGAGGAATTAGGAAATTATTGCCTTTTCCTCTCTTATATTAAAAAAATATGTCTCTTTTCTTTTGGTACTGGAGATTTAAACCCAGGGGCACTCAACCACTGAGCCGCATCCCTAGTCCCCCAACCTTTTATTTTATTTTTGATTTTGAGACAGGGTCTCACTAAGTTGCTTAGGCCCCACTGAGTTGCTGAAATTGACTTTGAACTTGAGATACTCCTGCCTCAGTCTCCTGAGTTGCTGGGATTACAGGTGTGCACCCAGATTTTTTTTTTTTTTTTCTATTTCAATGTGAGATTTTATTTGATGATTCCAGTAGGGTTTTTTTTTCTTTTCTTTTCTTTTGGTTTTTGTTTGTTTTTTTTTAAGAGAGAGGGACAGGGGCTAGAGTGGTGCCTCAGTGGTTACAGTGCTTGCCTGGTATGCACAAGGATGTGGGTTTGAACCCCAGCACCTTACCCTTTCAATTTTTTTTTTTAATTTTGAGACAAGATCTCAATAAATTGTCCAGACTGACCTCTAATTTGCCATCCTCCTGCCTCAGCCTCCCAAGTAGCTGGGATTGTAGGTGTGCAACAATGCTTTCTGAATATCAACAAATCTTCCATATTCAAATTTCCCTGATAGCTTAGGAATATCTTATTACAATTGATTTGTTATTATCTAAGACCAAACAATGTCATATGTTCCATTTTATTGGGACCCTTAGTCTATTTGACTGTCTCTTCTCACTCTTTCTGTGACATTGATTTATTTTGGCCAATACATTTATTTTTTAATTGTCCTTCTGTTTCTCATTGGTCTGTGATGCTTCCTTCATCAAAATCTACATGTGTAGAGTCAGTTTTGGCCCATCTACTGTTTTATTGAACTGTGTCTGATATTATGTTATAATGGCCTTGAAAATTTTATTTTAATTTCAAAATAGTTTTTATCATCTAAAACAACATTTTAGAATTTGATCTATTACTTAAATATCTTTTACTTAAATGCTTTTATTTAATGGTCTTTTTCTTGCAGATGTTGTCTTAGTTCCTTTCAGCTTTCTAAGAACAAAAATGTTTCTAAATCTAGAAGTTTAGGTCACAAGCTCCCATCAGATATTTAAAAAAAACAAAAAATCAACCAATGATTTCTAGGGTACTGTATTGTTTCAAGCCCTCTCCATATCAAAAGTTCCTGAAAAAAAAATCTAGAAATCAACATCTAGAATAAACAGATGTTTATTCAACATCTTCATTTATAGCAAAAGTTAATTCAAAGAAATAGTTTTATGGTGAACCATTTGGCCATAAGGCAAAGGGAAAGTGAAGGAGAATTGGGCATCTCTGATTTGAAAAGCACACGAGCACACTTTCTTATGCTGGCTTCTGAATTAAGTCCAGGGGAAAAGTGAGAAGATGGTAAGCTACGGATAACAATGCTTATGAAATCAAGGTAAGAGTTCAAAAACATTTTACTGATTTTAATTTTGATCAAGGAGTAGACTAGGAACGAAAGGTGAGGAATTAAGCTTATGCATTTTCATTCATGCTGTAAAAAATAACTTTCTTTGAGATCCAGACCCATCATAGAGAACTTCAGAGAGTAATTAGTTTTGTCTTCTATCTGGATTTACTAAATTCGTGATTTGTTCATGTCTGTACTTATTGTGAGGATGAGTTTCTAGCTTTGTAACTTGCTTAACTTGTTTATGAGATGTGAGAGATTTTGACATCTGGGGATGCTTAGGGGTAACTGGCTGATTTCTCAACACAGGGCAGGACACCATGTATCAAGGTGAAAGGGAAATTAAAAACAGATTAGCTAGATTTTCTGCAGATACAAAAATGTGGGACTCCAAAGTATGGGCTTCAAAAACAGAAGATTTCTTACTAGAAAATCTCCTGCATTTTGTTATTGCACTAAATTAGCAAGACAAAATAGGCTATCAGAGCTCAGATAATTTGGGGAGCCAAGAATAAGAATTTACTCCATAGTGTCATCAGGAAAGTTGGAACCTGTCATTTTAGTTAGTTGCTCACAAGGTTTGTGTTTTTCATACTTTAATTTACCAAGTATTGGCACTTCTTATGTCACAAATAGGATAATGCAAATATCTTCTGCTTGTCATGACTGATTGCTCACCATCTCCCCAGTCCATCTATTGGCCTAGGACCAAACACCTGGAGAACGGTAACTCTTAACATCTAGGAGGAAGATAGGGGTGGTAGTTAGGAATGGTCTTTTTTCTATCACTGATTTTCTTCCTTCTCATTTCACCTCTTATATGCTCTCTTTAACAATAACATTGATTTTAGCAAGTGTGGTCCAGCATACCTGTAATCCCAACAACCCTGGAGTCTAAGACAGGAAGTTGGCAAGTTCAAGACCAACCTGGGAAATGTAGTGTGACCCTATCTCAAAATGAGAAAATGAAAGGGTCTGGGCATGTAGCTCACATGTAAAGCATTCTTGGATTCAATCTCCAGCACCTCCCCCTTGCCACAACAATGACATTGATTTTTATTTATTTTTATTTCCCTTTTACATTTTTTTAAATTAAGGAGAGGAGTTATTGTACAATCATAAATCCACATAAAGTAACAATATGATATGCATATGTTCTTACATCAGAATCACCCCCATATCCCTCATATCCCAGTCTCTTGACTCTTATGTTATTCACCCCTACAAGAGATATAAATGCTTAGATTGTGAATTTTCCAGAATTAAAAGATTATGAAGTATTATTTGGATTCTCAGGGGGGTAAAGGGTATGCTACACTGTTGATTGTCTCCCTAGATCCCTCTCTATTCTTCCCTCTCTCCTTCTCCCTCCTATCCCCCTTCCCACACACATATCTATAGTTGGCCTAGATTTGTGTTGCTATGCCTTTGCTGGGTCTAATACATGATTTTGACAACCTTTCACCCAAGCCTGGGTTTAGCTCCAATGTCCTGGGTTTGGCTAACTTTGCTCAGTATGATTTCTTCCCTTGCCATCCATTTACCTTCAAAGGCTGAAATATCGTTGCTTCTAATTGCTGAGTAGAATTCCATTGTATATATATGTACCGCAGTTTTTGGATCCAGTCATCCAGTGATGGGCATCTGGGTTGGTTCCATAATTTTGCATTTGTAAATTGAGCTGCTATGACATAGATTTTGCTGATGACATTTTTACTCAGACATGATTTTATTTTGCATTTTAACTATTAACACTCTGTTTAATGAATGCCCCTGATGTACTGAATGTACTTTAAACATTTTTTTTTCTTTGACTCTTATTTAGGAAATAGAGCTAATCTTATGTAAGAAGCATGCATCATCTCTGATTTGTCAAATCAATCACAGTAAAAAAGCAACAAGTACCCTACAAGATATGAGACCTTATATATAATTATAAGCTGTTCATTAAAAATGTATTAGCTATGCTCTCCTCTCAAATTCCATTAAGTTGAAAAAAGCATGAAATCAGTGGCATACTATGAAACTTCTCAGGTTTGTTTGTTCTTGTTTCAAAAATGTGAAGCTGGATCCTTATCTTTCGCCCTGCACAAAAATTAAATCAAAATGGATCAAAGACCTGGATATTAAGCCTACAACTTTAAACTTACTAGAAAAAGAAGTAGGGTCAACACTACAGCATATAGGAATCGGCAGCTACTTCCTTAGCAAAACTCCTATGGCTCATGCTGTAAAACCAAGAATAAATGAATGGGATGCAATTAAACTAAAAAGTTTCTGCACAGCTAAAGATCTAGTCAAGAGCACCAAGAGAGAACCTACAGAATGGGAGAAAACTTTTGCCTGCTACACCTCGGACAGAGGGCTAATATCCAGAATATACAGGGCACTAAAGAAACGAAATAAATACTCTAAACTCACAAATAATCCAATCAACAAATGGGCTAAAGATCTCAAAAGGAACTTCTCTCCAGTGGAAGTCCAGAAAGCCCACAAATATATGAGAAAATGCTCTACATCATTAGCTATAAGGGAAATGCAAATCAAAACTTCAATGAGATACCACCTCATTCCTGTTAGAGTGGCAAAAATGAAAAATACAAACAACGACAGATGCTGGAGGGGCTGTGGGAAAAGAGGAACACTGTTACACTGCTGGTGGGACTGCAAACTGGTTCAGCCACTATGGAAAGCAGTGTGGAGAATCCTCAAAAAATTAAGGATGGAACCACCTTATGACTCAGCTATCCCACTCCTGGGAATTTTCCCAAAAGAGTTAGAATCAGCGTATTATAGTAACGTGGCTTCCTCAATTTTTTTTTTTTTTAAAGAGAGAGGGACAGTGAGAGCGACAGAGAAAGAGAGAACAGCTTTATTGAGTTTTTCACATGGCCATAGTTCTCCAACACTCAGTTGTGTACGTGGTGCTGGGGTTTGAACCCGGGTCCTCATGCTTGCCAGGCAAGCGCTGAAACCACTGAGCCACCGCTCCAGCCCCTTCCTCAATGTTTATAGCAGCTCAATTCACTATAGCTAGACTATGGAACCAACCCAGATGCCCCTTACTAGATGAGTGGATACCAAAACTTTGGTACATATATACAATGGAATACTACTCGGCCATTAGAGAAGATGATATTATGGCTTTTGATATCAAATGGATGGAGATGGAAAGAATT
>PVKS010049716.1:0-11861 GCA_004027875.1 Aplodontia rufa
TTCATTGGTGATTGATGGTTTGATAATGTTTCCCCCTCAATTTTATCTCTATATACTTCTAATAAAAATAAATTTTAAATTAAAAAAAAAAAAGGAGAGCAGAAAGTTAACGGCAATTGGCTTACCAGTAGGAGCACATATTATTGTATTTTTTCCTTCCTTAGCAGGCAAAGCAAGCTCTAGTTGGTAATTTCTTGGTTTCAATGGGCAGTACTGGTTAGTTTGAGACATTTCTATGATACAAAAGGAATAAAATTACCAAATAGTTACTGCTCTGAGGAATCATGACAATAGCTATAGTCTAAAGGACATGAATCTGATTCTAGCCAAAGATTCTCTTTGAGAATCTTGTCTCAATCGCATTTAGAAGCTTGTCTCTTATTAAATATTCCAGCTTCTTCACTGATTTGAAGTATAGAATTTTCACTCAATGATAAAGTATCAGTAGCAAGAAGGGGGGAAATTATTGTAACTAATTCTTTCTTAACCAATCATAGAATCCTAACAAATACAACACAAAGCAAGAATGGCCCAATTCAGAACAAGACAGATGATCACTAGCTATAGACAACAGTTTGTGGAACAAAACAACAATTCCCTCCAACATCATTAAAGAAAACCAAACACAATACTGGATTCTCAATGTAATTTCTTCTTAAGGAGTAACCAAGCTTTGTAATTTTTCAGGCTCTCAAATGACATTTTCTCTCAACTAGACATTTTAAAAAATAATCAGAGGATTTAATCTCAATTACAGGTAAGCATACAAAATGTTAAGAGATTAAAAAAAAAGACTGAAAATCATTTAAAGAGTCTTAACCATTTTTTTAACAAAGGAGGATTTCTAAAGGGTAGAGACCTTCACTTAAAAGAATGTCAGAAATATTTAAACTGACTTAGAGTTATTGATTTTATACCAGAGTGACCAAAAACTTATATCATTCAGTTGCAGAAATAATCTGTAAATTCTCACTTTATCCTAAAAATCACATAGATTTTCTTCTAACACTATTCATTATTAATCCTAATTTCCTTCCTGATATCCTTTTATAAATATCATTTTATTCTGGCATATCATGCAACCATCTGGTCTCTTCATAAAATGGCCATGAAAATGTTTCAAGAAGTATAAGGGGGACTTAGCAGGCCACAACTAACTAATCAGTGCCTTATGAATGAGAACAAGGATCTCTCTTGGAGGACACAACCCCTCCATGCACGGGCAGCCAGCGCACACTGGATCTTGGTCAGGCACATTTGTGCAATACAAATACCTCCTAACTTGCAGAACAGCCCAGGGATCGTAGAAGGAAATTGAGCAAGTGGTTAAAAAATAGAAGCATTGTTCCAGAAAGTAAGACTGCTGTTGGATTTGAGTTTCTGGGAAGACTCTATTTGCATTTTCAATGTAGCCATGTACATAATTTCTTGGTGGCAAAACAAGAATAAAAAAAGAGATAAAAGAAGAAGAGGAAGTCATGGAAAAAGAAAATGACAATTCTAACTATAAAGTATCTACTTTAACGGAAATTCTCTTTTCTTTCTTCATTTTCCTTAATAACCTTTTCATAAGGCTACTGCTTAATGCAAAACATGTCCCCACACAAAACACCTGAGGAGAACCATTAGAGAAAAAAAACAAATAATGCCAGGTACCTGAGGGTGCACAGGAATTCTGACTCAGATTCTCGTATTCTGGATCTTCCTGGCAGAAAACGTGTATTTCAGAAGTTTCCATGCTATCATTCTCAACATCTTTATTTTCAATATCTTTTCCATCTTTATGAATGGACCAAAAAAAAAAAAAAACTTAGAATCTTACCATAATCTGATTATAATTTTGATTGTGAAAACCCCACAAAGCCACAACACTAAAATGTTAAACTGCCATTAAGATTTCTCACAGCCACACCCTTTCACTTCTTACGGCAATTACAAGAATCATTTTGAGTTGAAGTCTCAATTTGGTATGTGAATTTCCAATGTCATTTACTGCTAATGACTCAAAGGGTAGAACATGGAACCTTTGGAAGTTTGTTAGAAATGCAAATCTTGAGCCCCTACTGAATTGGAATTGGCATTTTAACAAGGCCTCCCAGGAATTCATATGTACACTAAGGAAGAAAAGCTTGATTCAGCAGTCATTCAGGTCTTCCACCTCTGACTGATCCCTGAACCAATAAATTGGAAGTGTATTTATACAGATTCCAGAACAACTTTTGATCTAAACAAGTGTAGATACTCAGATGTTTACTAAATTCAGCCTTTAAAGCAACACTCTGAGATGTCAGTTTCAAGAAGCCAAATGATGGCTCAGACAATCACAGCAGATTCTTCTTTATTTACCCATTCTGCTCAGTTCCAGACGGCTGCCAGGTGAGAGAACCAAACATTGCCTATGATGATTCTACTCTGAAAAGAGGTAAGTCCTAGGAGTTTGAACCTTCAGCTCTAGAGTGCTCAAACCATTTTGCTAATAAACTAAACTCAGACTGGAAGCTCAGAATTCTGCCTTCCCAAATTTTGGGGGCCAGATGGGCTAATTTTGGATGACAATTTGTTCTGGTCCATTTTTAGGAGTTATATACAATCAAACCAATTCCATAGGCAAGTAGCTAACCTCCCTCCCAGAACAGCTTAACACTGGTCTCTCAGCAGGGACGTAGCTTGGGTATCTGAAGGGAAAAGTGCCTTTGAGAGTAAGTAAAAACAGGTGGGAAGGAGGAAGGCCCAAGTAGAACCATTGGAGGGCACAGTCTGTTTCCAGACTTCCCCTTCCTCCTTTCAGAGCTCCCCTTGGAGTGCCCTACCTGTCTCCACAGTCCACAGTTTACTGAACTTGTTATTTTCTTTATCCAGAGCAAATTTCAAGGTTGTGGGCCAGTGCTCCTTGTCTGATTTGAGAAGGCATTCAACCAGTTTCTCTGCACCTGCTATCACCCCTTTATTGAAACAAATCTAATCAAAGAAAATACAGGTTAATGATTATTTCAGAAAAGCTTTTAAGTATTATCTGATTTAAAAATCACTGTAAGGGCTGGAGTGGTGGCTCAGCAGTTACAGATCTTGGCTGGTATGCCCAAGGACACAGGTACAAACCCCAGCACCATGTACACAACGAAGTGTCAGAGCAACGAAAGCCACGTGAAAAACTAAATAAAATTGATTCTCTTTCTCTCTCACTGTCCCTCTCTTTAAAAACAATATTTTTTAATTTTTAAAAATCATTGTAAATTGAGGATGAGTGGGTGTTATCACCATTTTTACTCCATTCAACACTCTTCTAAGACATTCTTTTCTTCATCCTTATCCTTTAGACATGATATTATTTGTGAAGCCAAGACATCCCATCTCCTCTGAGTTCTTATATCTACCTTCATCAGCAATATTAGAGAAAAAATCCATATTATGAACATTCACAATACAGATAGATATTTGGAAGATTATAATAGTAGCAAATGGTTTTCTTTAGAGAAGGATCTACATGACTTTTATTAATAATTATAACTAAAATTTATTGTGCATATATTATGTCAGGCTTATACCAGCACTTTACATATATTATCTCATTTAACCTCACAAAAACACCATATTATTAAGGTAGTATAATTATTCCCATTGTATGCATGAAGAAACAGATGCTTATAGAAGCTAAGTAAATTAGTTGAGCTAGAATTTTAATAGAGCTAAATTCTTCTTTTTTTTTTTTTAAAGAGAGAAAAACAGTGAAAGAGAGAGACAGAGAGAATCAATTTTTATTGAGTTCTTCACATGGCTTTTGTTGCTCTGACACTTAGTTGTAGACATGGTGCTGGGGTTTGAACCCATGTACTTGCGCATGCCAGGCAAGCGCTGTAACCACCGAGCCACTGCTCCAGCCCCCAGATCTAAATTCTTAACTGTTATTCTATAACCCTTTTTTCGCTTGCTGAACAGTTCAGTTTTATTTAAATTTCCATAATACATTATTCAGAAAAGTAATGAAGTAATTTTAACTGAAATTAGGTCAAATCTTTAAAAAAAATTTGACATAGAAATTACTCAATTCGTATTAAAATTACTATTATAAGTAATTATGCCTTAGATATAAGGACTTTTCTGAGTTTCACTTATCTTTCTTAGGCTTAAAAGAATATAGGAAACAAAAGACACATCTCACATTCTAATTATTTCCTCTAAATTTAGTATTTTATATTAACTTACCTGTCTAATTTCTTCACATTCCTCACTAATTAAACATTCAGATAGCTCTGGAAGGATTTCTGTAGGAATAATTATGGCTTTAAATTCTGGTTGTAAACGTCTTAAAAGTAATCTGTATTCCTCTAACTTTTCAATTTTTCGGAAATCCCAAGTTTCAATGGCTTCATAAAGTCCAGAATAACCTGAAAAGAAAGCACATAAAGACTTTTCTGAAACCAACAAGAAATTCTTTGCCATTAATATCCGAGGAATCATTTGACTGGAGAGTGACAGAACTCAAAAGCATCTGTAAAGTGCCTCCGTTATCAGGGGCTTTTCAAAGAACAGGCAACCAGCATCTCAGGTACCAAATAGTTTAGGATTTCTAACAATGTCTATTATCTTACAGGAGAAAACAGTGCAGTAAGGGTAAATATGAAGGCTTATATTTGGCTTTGGTATAAAAATCTTCCAAAGTGCTCCATGGACTTCACCTACAACCCCTGATATGCCCTTAAATAAGTCAAATTCATCATATTTGTCTCTTCAGTGGAAAAGAAATTTAAAAATTCCTGCGCCAAAGAAACTTTCCTTCTATGTTATTTCAAGAAAAGAATATTAAGTAAATGGGGAACTTGAAGAGGAAAAAATAATTTCCAATTTAAATAATCCGAGAATGTCTAATTCTTAGGTTATGTAACTGAATCACCAGGCCTGTCTGACTTTAAGGTCCATGCTCCTTTGATTAGCCTGGGAAGACAATGAGTTTTATTCCTACAGACCTATGCAACTAAAACAATCATAAAGATTCTACATGCAGAAATGGCTCATATATGGGAAAACCCATGCATTTTGTTAAGAGAATTTCAATCTGATATCTGTTCTGCAAATACCCTTTCTGTGTATAGATATGAAACAAAACAAAAACAACATGCTGGAATATCAGTCAGCAAAAGGTAATGCTAATAATAATAAGTATGTACATCAATTGTGTTATTTATTTTCAGAAAACTTCAACTGTGTCTCTTATAGTGACAGGTCAGCAGTATGCACATATAACTTTCAGGACACTTTTCATTACACTAAGTTTTTATACATGTGCTTAAAAGGCATCTTTAAAAATTAAATTTAGAAAGTTCAGGGGAAAACATTAATGGCCAATAAACATAAGGTGGCCAACCTCATTCATTTTATTGTAGATAGAAAAGCATGTAGCATGAAACTTACCATCTTAATGTTATTTTCTAAATGCACAGTTCAGTAGTGTTAAGTGAACTCACTGTTGTCAAACAGAGTTGCAGAGTTCTTTTCATCTTGTAAAACTGGAACTCTACATTCATAAACAATTAATTCCCTTCTTTCTCCTCCCCCAACCTCCTGGTAAACACCTCTTTTTATGAATCAGACTGTTTTTGATTATTTGCACAGATGAAATCATACAACATCTGCTTTCTTGTGACGGGCTTATTTAACTTAGCATATTATCCCAAGGTTCACCCATGTGGCAGCATATGACAGAATTTGTGGCACAGGGGTTACTGGGGATTGAACCCAGGTACACTTTACCACTGTGCTATATTCTCAGTCTTTTTTATTTTTTGTTTTGGGACAGGGTATCACTAAGTTGCTTAGGGCCTCACTAATTTTCTGAGGTTGGCCTTGAATTTATGATCCTCTTGCCTTAGTCTCCCAAGTCACTGAGATCACAGGCACGCAGCACTGCTCCTAGCTCCTTCTTTCTTAAAAGATGATTATACCATTGTGTGTGCCTGTGTGTGTTTTATCCTGAGCCCTCAGCAAGTTAGTGCTCTCCCCCTGAGCTATATCCCTGACCCAATTCCACATTTTGTTTATCCGTTCATCTGGTGATGGTCACTTGGTTTGCTTCTACCTCTTAGCTACTGTGAATACTGTTGCTATGAACATGGTGTCCAAATATCTCTTGAAGGTCCTATTGTCAATTCTTTGGGAAATATGCCAGAAGTAGTGTTGCTGCATCACACGATGATTCTAAGGTTTCTAAGGAAACTCCACAGTTTTCCATAAGTTACACCATTTTACAATCCTACCAATAGTGCACAAGAGTCTGTGTCTCCATAGCCTCACCAACACTTGTTACTTTGGTTGTCTGATAGGTATGTCCCCAAAATGGAGAAACAGTGGTTTTCCTGAAAGCCACTGTATAACAGGTAGGGGGGAAAAGTAAACAGAAGGTGACTTCCTTTTCTCTTGATACCCTTCTGTACTATTTAAACTTTTCAGAATAAATAAGCATATACTACACTAATAGAAATTTGGAGGAGTTTTAAGGCAAGGCTAGAAAATAAGTCAACAACTACTAATCCTACATACAGAAGCAGAAAACCAAGAGTATAGGAGTATGCCACCTGCCCATCTTTTTAATAAATCTTAATATCCAGAAGGTAAAGCCTAAATTTACTTAATTCTTCAGAGGTGTTTTGACTATTCTGAGATCATAATTCTTCCACATGCATCTTAAAATCAGATTGTTAAGTTCACTGAAAAGGCTTATAAGATTTTTATTATATTAAATATACAGATCAATGTGAAGTGAACTGACATAGAAATGAAAGCAAGTCCTACTCTCCATGGGCGTGGGTGTCTCTCCACTTAGGATGTCTTCAATGTTTCTCATTAACATTTTATCACTTTCTCCATCCAGACTTACAAACATTTTGTTAGATTTATTCACAAATACATCACATTTTGGTTACTATTATAAATGATATTTCATTTTGGATGACATTTTCTGTTGACTTCCACTAGATAGAAACGTAACTAGTTTTGTATACTGATCCTACATCCAATAATCTTGCTAACCTCTCACATTAGTTACAACAGTCTCTCTGTAGATTCCTTTGGATGTTTCAGGCAGACAATTGTGTTATCTGCCTGATGATAGTGTTGGAATTACCTTAGACTAAAAGACACAAACTTTATGTGAATACCTCAAAATTAATAGTTCCTCACTTTTACAGCATTCTGACCAAGCAAAGCAACAAGCTATATGACTTAGAAGAAAAATGAACTCACCTGAATGGTATAAAGCATCCAAAAACCCACGAAACCAGCCTTCTTCCTGGAGCTCCAATAGAAAGTCTAGAAAAAGTGAGGCAGCCTCCCTCTGGCCTCTGTTGTTTTTCTCAGCCTGAATATGCTGAACCTTATCTACAAACAGAAGCAAGAATGACTCACCAAACTGGAGAACCACTAATCACTGGAAGAAAAGCTAAAAGAGGGTGGCCAGACCTTCCTAAATGGGGCAGGGATTCGAACAAGTCACATAACTGTCAGGAACTGTTGGAAAGCAGTCTACACAGGCTGACTATGCCCAACCTTTACCAATCCACCCTTCCATCTTCATTGGGAGTCTTTTGTTTGGTGTGGAAAGCTGAGAACACACTTGTAGAAAAGGAGTTTCTTTAAAACATTTGAAAAACCTCCCCACAGCACTGGGTTAGATGGAAGAACAAAGGCTTTCTCTGTTGTTCAAAAGGCTGAAGCAACTGCTGGATAAAGGAGCGTGAATGCAGGACTGTTCCAGAGCGCAGGTAACAATTTTAGTGAACTTGGCAAGCAATTCAAAATAAATAGGGATATTCTCATAAACCTTGTAGGTTTTTTGCTAAGAGGGCTACAAATACAGCAGAAAAGAGAAAAGGAAAGGAACTAAAAAGAAACACAGGTCAGCTGGCAGCAAACAATCTACAAACTTGCTGGTGTTCAAACTTTGAGCAATAACTCCATACCTAGGGAGTAGTGGCCAAGTCACCACCACCACCTTAATACAACCTCACATTGGCTAAGTTTCCATTTTTTCTACCGTTAGTGGAATGCAAATTCCAAGGGAGAAAACTAGTTGTCTGGCTGGTGAATCACCATGCTCTTAACAGATTAGAAGAGGACTTGGTGCATAACAGGTACTCATCAAACACAAGCTGAATGAACAGAGGAAAAGAATGCCTTATATCCTAGCTATAAAAAACGACCTGTCTTGGTAAAACTAACTCTTTTAAGAGTAAAATTCAATCGTTTTTAGGAGTTATAAACCTATTAGTACTATCTAATTTTAGCACATTTTCATTGCCATAAAATGAAACCCTTTAACTATTAGCAGTCACTCTGTCCTCCTCGTCCCATTAGCCTCAGACAATCACTCATCAACCAGGCGCTCCCACAGATTTGCCCATTCCAGGCATTTCTTCTGAGTGGAATCATACAATATGTGGTCTTTGTGACTGGCTTCTTTAACTTAGCATAATGCTTTCAAGGTTCATCCACGTTATAGAATGTATTGTTCATTCCTTTATTGCCAAATAATATCCCATTGAATGGAGAGACATTTTATTTATCCAGTTAACAGGCATTTAGCTTGCAGCACAGTTGGGCCATTATGAACAGAAATGCTATGAATGTTCAGATACAATTTTTAGTGTAGATGTATAACTTCTTTCCTCTTGGGTATACATGTAAGTCTGAGACTCTCAGGTCATGTGGTAACTCCATTTTTAACACTGTAAGGAACTGCAAACTTTTCCCAAGGACCTACACCATTTTACATTCCCATAGGCAACTTAAGATTCCAGTTTCTACACATCCTTGTCAATGCTTCCTAGTCTATTCATTGAGCTATTTGTATTTGTTTCCTGTGGCTGCAGTAATAATGCCACAGTAGCTCGAGAAACTACAAGTTTATTTTCTCACAGTCCTAAAGGTCATCATCATAAAATCAAGTTGTCAGCAGGGCTACATCTCCACTGAAGGCTCTGGGAGGTAATGCTTTTCTTGCTCCTTCCAGCTTCTTGTGACCTGGCTCCCTCCAGAGTCTTTGCCTCTGTTCTCAAATCACCTTCCCCTCCCTGTGGCTGGTGGCCACATCCCTCCACTACCTGCCTGTGTCTTCACATGGCATTTTGTCTCTGTGTCCACATGGCTGACTTCTTACAGGAACATCAGTCATATTGGATGAAAGGCCTATCCCTTAATGCAGTATCACCTCACATTAAATAATAAACTCTATAAAGACCTTATCTCCGAAAAAGATACATTCTGAGGTTTGGGGAATTAGGACCTCAACATCTTTAGGAGGCACACAGTTAACTCCTAATAGACCCATGTCATAACTCATCCCGGCTTCCCCGTATCTACAACCCTACCCTATTTCTTTCAGTCCATCAATACTATTCCTAAACTCAGTGCTTACAGCTGGGTTCTTGCCCACAGCTGCTCAGTCTTCCCTTAGATGTGCTCCCAGGCATTACTGGAACACCAGGTAGAGGTCCAGATTTATCCCAGCCCCAGCTGAGGCCTTTGCAGGTAAACTGGCTCGCCATACGCTGTGCAGTTTAGCTTTACTTTGCTAAAGACCCAACCTGCTGCTAGGTGGCCCCAATATCAGATAATTCTAATATACTTCTCACAATTGAGGTGAACCAAAAGAATCCAGAGCCTTCAAAGCAGGCAGGGCGATGGGGAGAACATAGCACAGAATAAATGCATCAATAAAATAGAAAGTCAAAAAAGAGGGGGAAACAAAAGATAAATATGTGAATAAGAAAGTATAAAGACATGAATAGGAAGGAAACAACTTTTTCTTTAACCCAGTGCCTCATGAAAGTGAGGAATATAATTATACATTGTACCACACAGCTGTACTTGCAGCCTGGGATAACCAACTCTGTAACTACAGGAGCTTCCAGGGAGGACACCGAAGACCTCCACCATTCCTTTACCATTCAAAAATAAAATAGTATTAAACATAGTAGTTTTCAACTAGCTTTTTAAACTTACCTTTTGTTATTTTTATATGATTGCATTATAACTACACATTAGCTTGGGCAGGATGAACATTTACACACCTGCAGTCCCCACATGGAAGCCTGAGCAGGCCCTCCTCCCTCAAATGTTTTCCTTCCTTCTGTATCGGTTCTTTTTAGTTATACGTGACATTGGGGTTCTTTCTGACGGAATTATACAGGCATGGAACATAATTTGCCGATTTACTGCCCAGTATGTCTCCTTCCTTCCCAGTTCTCTTCCCTCTGCTCTTCTGATCTTTCTGCCACTTACTTTCAGTTTTTTGGGTTTTGTTTTTTTTAGTTTGTATCTTGGATGTACATGATGGGGGATTTACTGTGGTATGTTAATATGTGTACAAAGGAAAGCTAATCCACAGAACCATTCTGCTATTTTGATGGACTCTCTCCCCCTCTTCCTTAGTTTCTCTTTTTTCTCCCCTTTATTTTGAACTGGCTTCCACATATCAGGGAGAAATTCAGTCTTGGACTTTCTCAGTCCGACTTATCTCACTTAGCATGCAGTCTCCATCTCCAGTTCACTCATTAACCAGCAAATGCCATAATTCCATTCTTCTTGATGACTCAGTAATACTCCACTGTGTATACAGACCACATTTTCTTTATCCATTCGTCTATTGAAGGGCACCTAGGTTGGTTCCATAGCTTGGCTATTGTGAATTATGCTGCTATAAACACTGATGTAGCTTTATATAGTATGCTGATTTTAGATCTTTGGGATATGTAGTAAGAAGTGAATAGCTGGATCATATGATAGTTCCATTCCTAGAGTTTTCTGAACAATCTTTATATTGATATCCAGAGTGGCTGCACTAATTTGAGTCCCACCAACAATGTATGAGTGTACCTTTTTCCTATATCCTCACCAACACTTATTATTATTTGTATTCTTGAAAACAATTATTTGTATTCTTTAAAATTGCCACATTAATTGGAGCCTCACTCAAATCTCACTGTTCAGAGACTTTAGTGTACTTTGTCACATTTTTGTTACATTTGTTATTATTTTCTGTTTGGTTATTATAAGAAATCAGGTTTTTATCATGTACTTTTTCCAAAATATTTTTTCTTTTTTTAAACACTCAATACATTTAATAATAGACTACATTTAGACAAAGCTAAATGTATATCCATTTTAATACCTACAAAAAATAGTCCATTTTCCTGGATATAATACAGCAGATGGTACTGCGTACTTACAGGCTGTGTAAACTGAATAGCTACCCACAGATATACTATAATATCTTGAAATTCACTATTTAATTAAAATAGTATTTTAAGTGAAGGGTTCATCTTCAGCACCAGAAAAAAATTTTTACCTGTTATAAACTTGTTTTCAACCAAATATGCTTTAGAGTTCATCAAAACTTTCTATATCAGACTTTCTTATCTAAGCAGAGAATATGCAATGTAAGTACAAGAAGACTACAAAGGCAAATACACAGTAAGAGCTGATGTTATCTGTCTACTCCACAAATTACAAAGTCCAGGAAATGGATTTCCCCCAGAAATCTGTGCAGTAGGCTAGGGTCTAGCAAGTGCTCATTATATGCCAAAACTCTCCAGATAAAGCAGAGTCTCTAAAAAAGTATTAGATTGTAAAGCATTACATCTTATCTGGATTTAACTCATGCTACTAGACTAACTTTCTCATTGTCCAGGGTCTAGTCCCCACCTCCACAGATGAGTGGAGACAATCGACCCTTAGATCTCTGGGTTAAGCTGATTTTACTCATCATGATCTCTTCCATAACCATACATTTACCCTCGAAGGCTGCAATGTCATTGTTTCTGATTGCTGTGTAATATTCCATGGTATAAATGTACCATAGTTTTTGGATC
>PVKS010049717.1:0-11875 GCA_004027875.1 Aplodontia rufa
TCGTACAAACATGGATTATAATTTGCTCCAATTAATTTTCCAGTACCTCCCCTTCCCCTTCCGTCCTCTCTCTCCCCTGTTCCCTTTCCTCTGCTGCTCTTTCTTCTATTTTTTCATAGCTTTTACAATTAGTGCATTTTGGATCTGCACACAGGTGCAGTTCACTGGGTGTTCATATACATACATAAGAAAGTTAGGTCAGGTTCATTCCCCCATTCCTCCCTTTCCCGCTCCCTGATCTCTCCCCCGATCAGTTTCCTTCCTCTGCTCCCCTCATCTCTCTTCTATTTTCACAGAATCCCACTCCCCATTCTTCAACTTTTTTTCTTATTTTGGTCTAGCTTCCACATATGAGAGAAAACAGTCTTTTAATTATACACATTGACTTTAGAAATGTCCTTCCGGCTTAAAGTGAGATTCTAACATAATTTTTTTTTCCTTTTCCTGTATTAGAGCATTATAGTTATATATAGTAGTTGGGTTCAAAAAGCATACCCACATGGAGCAGGATTACAGTTCGTATTCCTCCATCCCTCTTCTCTCTCCTCCTCCCTGCCTGTCACCATCCTCCTTTCTCTACTGATCTTCCTTTCACTTATTTATTTATTTATTTATTTTTGGTTGGTTGTTTTCATCTTATACATAAAAGTGAAATTCCCTGTGGTACATTTATACGTGCACATGGCACGATTTTAAAAAGTTCATTCAACATTTCCTCCCCTTTCCTGTCCCTCCTCCCTCCCTCTCAATCTCCTTCATTTGTTTTACTGACTTCCCTATAGCTTTATGATATCTGATGCTCCCCTCCTTCTTTTCCTTATTTTGCTTGAGCTTCTACATATGAGAGAAGCCATTTGACTCTTGATTTTCTTTCTTTTTTTAAATTTTAATTTTTTATTAGGTTGTTATTATACAATCATAAATGCATATAAGGTAGCAATAAAATATGTATTTATTCTTAAATCAGAGTTACCCCCACATTGCCCACACCCCAGTCTCCTGATTCGTCTATATTTTACCCCTATAAGTGATATAAATGTTTAGATTGTGAATTTTCCAGAATTAAATGATTGCATAATTACTATTTGTTTTGATTATTAAGATCATGCTACATTGTTGATTGCCTCTCTAGACTGCTCCCTATCCTCCCCCATCCCTCTGCTTCCCCTCCCCCCACATTTCTATGGTTCCCCTAGATTATGTGTTGCTATGCCTTGATTTTATGAGCCTGGTTCATTTCACTTAGCATCTTGTTCTCCATTTCTATCCATTTGCCAGAAAATGCCATAATTTCATTCTTTATGTTTGAGTAAAACTCCATTGTGTATGTATACTGCATTTTTTTAATCCATTCATCCAATGGTGGACATTTGGGTTGATTCCATAATTTTGAATTATTGTGAATTGTGCTGCTCTAAACATTAAGATGGCTATACCACTATAGTATACTGATTTTAATTCTTTTGAACAATACCAAGGAGTGTGATGGCTGGGTCACATGCTGGTTTCGTACCCTGTTTTCTGAGGAATCTTCATACAGCTTTCCAGAGTTGTTGTACTCGTCTGCAGTTCACCAACAATGTACAAGTGTACTTCTTTCCCCCTCCATCTTCACCAGAATTTATTATTATTTGTGTTCATGATAATTGCCTTTCTGACTAGAGTGAGATGAAATCTTAAGTGTAGTTTTGATTTGCATTTTCCTGATTGCGAGAGATGTTGATCATTTTTTCATATATTTACTGGTCATTTGTGTTTCTTCTTTTAGGAAATATCTATTTAGTTCTTTTGCTCATTTATTGATTAGGTTATTTGGGGGTTTGTGTGTGTGTGTGTGTTTAGTTTTTTGAGTTCTTTTTGTATTCTGGATATTAATCACTTGTTGGAGGACTAGCTGGCAAAGATTTTCTCCTGTTCTCTTCACACTCTTGTTTCTTTTGCTATGCAGAAGCTTTTTAATTTGATAGCATCCCACTTATTGATTCTTGGTTGAGGGCTAATATGATGTTGACCCGATGCTTTCTTCTAGCAGTTGCAACTTTTCTCGGTCTTTGGTTCATTTGTTTTGCCTCTTGTGCAGGATGAAAGATAGGGATTTAGTTTCATTGTTCTACATTTGACTCTCCAATTTTTCCAGCACTATTTGCTAAAAAGGCTGTCTTTGTGAAATTTCAAATGGTAGTAAGTGGGTTTGTTTTGGTGTCTTCTATTCTATTATTCTATTGTTCTTCATGTCTATTTGATACCAATACCATGCTGTTTTTGTTACTACAGCTCTCTAGTATAGCTTCAGATCAGGTATTGTGATACCTCCTGCTTTGGTTTTCTTGCTTACTATTGCTTTGGCTATTCTGGGTCTCCTGTTCTTTCAAATGAATTTAAGAATTTTCTTTCTAATTCTGTGAAGAATGTCATTGGTATTGTGATAGGCATTGTATTGGATCTGTATAATGTTTTCGGTAGTATGGACATTTTGACAACATTAAATCTGTCTATCCAAGAACATGGGTTGTTTTTCCATCTTCTAATGGCTTCAGTTTCTTTCTTCCATGTTCACACTTTTCACTGAAGAGATCTTTTACCTTCTTGGCTAGACTACTTCCCAAGGGTTTTTTTGTTTTTGTTTTTGTTTTTTGAGGTTATTGTGAATAGAATGGTTTTCCTGATTTTTCTTCCTCATCAGATTCACTGTTGGAGTATAGAAAACTACTGATTTATGGGTGTCTAATTTAGATTTTTAAAGATAATTTGGCAGCATATTCTGTATACCTTAAACAATGAATAATGTTTGATCCAGAAATTCTACACTTGAAAATTTATCTTAGGAAAGCTGTCATATATGTTCACAAATGTTTAATACAACAACAGATATTTCAATGCTTTGTCTAATAGAAAATTAGAGTTTAACTAACTGCCCAATAATGATCGAGTTAATAAAAACACATATTACAAATAAATCTTGTATTACTATTTGGCTAATAAAATAATTTTCCATTTGTAAAATGGACATTATCTTTATTATATGCTATTTGAAAAAGTTACAAAACAGCATAATCTATTGGACTCTCACAGTTTTTTAAACTCAGTTCCTCAATAAAGCTAAAAAAAGGATTCTTACATTTTAGAAAGGACTACATATATTCACACACGTATTATATATGAATATAAGTATAAATATATTCCTGGAAGGCTATATTGTGTGTATTATAATATTATCATTAATAATTTCTAAGTTTTTTATGCCTTTTTTTGTAAAATGTTCAACATTTTCTTATTTTTTCTACTTTTTTTCAAAGATTAAAATTTTATTTTGGGTTTTGAACTTAGGAAAAATGGCAATAAGTGTTATTTTCAATTAAAAATGTATCTCGTGCCTTTTAGCATGTAATATTGTGATCTGATTTAAAAGGAGTAGAGTTGTACATGTTGACTCATAGGAGATTTATTCCAAGACCCCCAGGGGTTATCCAAAACTATGGATAAACAAAATCTTACATATTTTCTACATTCAAACTTATGACAAAGCTTAATTTATAAATAAAGTGAGTAAGACATTAATAACAATAACTAATAAACAAAGAACAATACACCATAAAAAAGTTATGTTGATTGTAGTCTCTCTCAAAATTTCCTCTTGTACTGTATTCATCCTTCCAGTTCTTGGGATGGATGATAGTGCCATGTAGTGAGATGAAGTTTGGTGAATGATTTCAGTACTGTGACCTGGAATTCAACTATATACGCTCAGAAAGAGGATCATCTGCTTGTGGTGATCCTAGATCACCAAGCAAAGATGATGGAGATGGTTGAAAATCAGGAACACACAATGTTGATGACTGAGGATCTTTGACAGTTGAAGTTTGTTTGTTTGTTTCCAAAAACTTTTCTTTTATTACTACTTTGACATAGACTTACATATTGGAGGGAATTATTGTTACATAATCATGCACACATGGATATTGACATAGTATGAAAAAATGTTCTACATAATTACGATGTTGAGGTTGATCCTAGACCAGGATCTACTCCTCCTTCATCCATTCCCTGAACTCATGTCTCCTTTATAATTCCACCATACTATAGTTTAAAATGAACATATACTTATACAATAATTGTTGACATTTCTGAGGTTCTCTGCCTGTCTGTGTATAGCTAGGCTTCTAATGGGAGTTGAGTATTCCCTGTTGTATTGATAGGCCCTGTTATCCCTCCCCCCCCTCCCTCCCCTCCCTGCCTCTCTCCCTTCTCCCCTGCACCTTCTTAGGTATGGTTCACCCAGCTTATGTGGAGTTTCAACTATGGTGAGTTTATTACTTAAACTCAGCTGACTATCATCCTGTTATAGGTTTTACACTAGCTTCCACATAGGAGAGAAAACATTTGGCCCTTAAGTTTGAGATATTTCACTCAGCATAATTTTTTTCCATTTCCATCCATTTGGCCACAAAAGGCATGATATTGCTCTAATAGTGGAATAGAACTCCATTGTGTACATATACTACAATTTATGAATCCATTCATCCAGCTAGGAGCATCTAGGTTGGTTCCATAGTTTAGCTATTATAAACTAAGCTGCTATAAACATTGATGTAGCTGTGTCTCTGTAGTGTGACGATTCTAGCTCTTTTTGGGAAAATACAGGAGTAGGATAGCTATGTAATAAAGTAGTTCCATCCCTAGTTTTTTGAAGAGTCTCCACACTGCTTTCCAGAGTGGCTGTGCCAGTTTGCAGTCCCACCTTTCTCCCCACAACCCTTCCAGCATGTGTTATTGTTTGTATTCTTCATTCTCTCCACTCTGACTGGAGGGAGGTGTAATCTCAGTGAAGTTTTGATTTGCATTTCTCTGATTGCTAATGATGTAGAGCATTTTTTCTTCTATTTATAGGCTTTCTGGACTTCCTCTGTTCAGAAGTTTCTGTTCAGTTCCCTAGCCCATTTATTGATTGGATTATTTGTAGTTTTAGTGTTCAGTTTTTGGAGTTCTTTGTATATTCTGGATATTAGTCCCCTGTCAGAGGCATAGCATGCAATGATTTTCTCCCATTCTGTAGGTTTTCTCTCAATACTCTTGACTAAAGCTTTAGCTGAACAGAAGTTTTTCAGTTTAATGGAATCCCACTCATTGATTCTTGGCTTTAATTCTTGAGCTATGAGAGTCTTGTTGAGGAAGGAAGTGCCCACACCAATGTTGTGGAGTGTTGATCCTATATTTTCTTCTAGTCATTGTATGATTGTTGATTTGATTCCTAATTCTTTTATCCATTTTGATTTGATTTTTGTGCAGGGTGAGAAATAGGGATCTAGTTTCAGTTGTCTGGATATGGCCGTCCAGTTTGTCCAGCACCATTTGTTGAACAGACTGTGTTTCCTCCACATTATGTTGTTGCCTCCCTTTTCAAATGGTTAAAGACTTGTGAATCTATCTCCATATCTTCTGTTCTGTTCCATTGGTTTTTGTGTCTGTTTTGATACCAATACCATGCTGTTTTTGTTACTATATCCCTATAATATAATTTTAGGTCAGGTATTGTAACACCTCTTGCTTTCTCTTTCTTGCTTAGTAATGTTTTGGCTATTCTGGGTTTTCTTTTATTCCAAATGAATTTGAGAATTTATTTTTCTATATCTATGAAGAATGTCATTGGTATCTTGATGGGGATTGCATTAAATCTGTACAGGGCTTTCGGCAGAATGCCCATTTTACTTATATTGATTCTGCCTAACCAAGAACATGGAATGTTTTTCCATATTCTCAGATCTTCTTTAATTTCTTTCTTTAATGTTTGATAGTTTTCATTGTAGAGGTCCTTTATGTCCTTTGTTAGATTAATGCCTAAATATTTTATACTTTTTGAGGTTATTGTAAATGGGACAGATTTCTGGATTTCTTCTTCAGCCATATTGCTTCTTGTTTCCAAAAACTTTTGAAAGAAGACTGTAACCAGACATTGTTGTCTCTTAGTTTTAACAAATCAGTTTTGCTGCAGAGATTGTAATCCTTTGGTAATCATATGTCTGACTTGGGTGCTTGGGGCTCTGGTCTCTGTAATGCCATGGCAGTTGATCTGATAGCTGAAAGAACTGACTAATGGGCAAGTAGCGTATACAGAATGGATACATTGGACACAGGGATGAGTCTTGGGAAAACACAGCAAGATTTGATCATGCTATTTAGAATGGTACACAGTCAAAGATTTATGAATTATTTAGTCTGGAAATTCCCTTGTAACATTTTTAGGCTGTGCTTGACAATAGGTAACTGAAGCTGTGAATAAGGAAGGGATATTGTAGCTTTTAAGATTTTAAAAAAATTGTTGTCCAGAGTCTTTAGGAAGAGGAGGAAGAGCAGGAGGAGAAGGGGGAGAAGGAGGAGGAGGAGGAGGAGGAGGAGGAGGAGGAGGAGGAGGAGGAGGAGGAGGAGGACCAAGAGGAGAGCCCATGGGAAAAAGAGATGGATGGGCTGGGGCTGGAGGACTAGTAGACCCTGCACAGGACTTGATCTTCCTTCTGGCAGTTGCCTGAGTCCGGCAATGCCACTCATAGAGCCTACATTAGTTCTTGCTTTTTAACCACAGAATCCTAAACTCTGCTCAGAGGAGATTAAATATAAAACAGGATTCCTTGGCCATGTAAACTATTTCTCTGGGGCATATTATCCTTTTTCTTTTTTTTCTCCCCAATACTAGGGATTGAACCCAGGGCCCCAAACTTGCTAGGACAGTGCCCTACCACTGAGCTACATCCCTAACTCTTTCTAAAATTTTATTTTGAGACAGGTTTTCACTAAGTTTCTGAGACTGGCCCTGAACTTGCAATCCTCCCACCTCCATCTCCTGAGTTGCTGGGATTACAGGCTTGTTCCACCATCCCCAAAAACTCTGCATTCATTTTGTTAGTTTTTTTTCCCTAAAACATCATTTCCTTATTAATTGTGTAATTTCTCGAGAAAAATTCATTGGTCAAACATGTTAGAGTATTTTTTAAGTAATTTGACATTTATTATGTATGTATTTTTGTGTATCGAATCTTTTGAGTTTTTTTCTCTTTTTGATATTTACCTTCATTTAAGATTTAACATTAACATTTAATTCACACATGGAGACTTATTTTTGTCATCTTATAATGTATTAATCCATCTGAGTGTGCAGGAAGGATTTTATAAGGTAAAATATATTTATCATTAAAAAATCAAAAATTACAATTTTCCTCAGACTTATATGTGGACTAATTCTTCTGTATTTACTGTCATAAACTGATATTTTAGATATTATATTATTCTGTATGTATGCATTAAGTAAAATCTAGCATGTTCCTTTTACAATGCTGGACTTCTTTGGGGAATTTCTTCTGTTTAATTGATTTATCTTCTTTTATTGATACTACACTATTTTAATTATATTTACTTCACAATACAATTTAATATATGGTACTCAAGAGGCCACTTCATCACTATTCCTTCTTTTTTTCTTTTTTTGGAGAGGGAGAGCATGAGAGAGAAAGAAAGAGCAAATCAATTTTATTTATTTTTCAATCTGGCCTTTGTTTCTCTGACACTTAGCTGTGTATGTGGTGCTAAGGTTTGAACCCAGGTCCTCACACATGCCAGGCAAGCACTTCAACCACTGAGCCACAGCTCCAACCCTCTTTTTCTTATTATAGACTTTATTTTTAGAGTAATTTTAGGTTCACAGAAAAATTGAGCAGAATGCATAGAGATTTTCCACAGATGCCTGTCCCCGCACATGCATAGTCTGCGCATTCGCAAGAGCCCCCACCAGAGGGGTGCGTTTCTAACGACTGATAGACCTACAATAATACATCATTATCCCCAGAGAACATAATTTACATCAGGGCTTCATTCCGTGTTCTACTTTCTGTGGGTTTCGACACATCTCCAACTGTATTATCAAACAAAATAGTTTCAGTGCCTGAAAGTCTGTTCTCTGCCTGTTCCTTACCCATTACTCCCTGGAAACTGCTCATCTTTTCACGGTCTGCACAATTTGCCTTTTCCAAAATATCGTATGTATCTGGAACTGTACACTATGTAGCCTTTTCAGACTGCCTTCTTTCATTTAATAATATGCATTTACGTTTCCTCCATGACTTGGCTTCAATTTAGACCTGAATAATATTCCACAGTTTGGGTTTATTTATCCATTTACCTACTGAAGGACCTCTTGGTTGCTTCCATGTGTTGGCAATGATGACTAAAATTGTTATAAACGTCCATACGCACACCTTTGTGGGGACACACATTTCCAATTCCTTTGGGTAAATCTCAAAGAGGGAACTTGCTGGATAGTATAGTAAGAGTATGCATAGTTTTATAAAAAGCTATTAAACTGTCTTCCAAAGTGGCTGGACTGTTTCACAGCAAATTGTGTTAAAGTATGTATTTTGTGGCTTATTCTGTGATCTTTCTTAGTGATCATTTGAGCTCAAGAAGGATGCATATCGTGCTGTTGTAGAGTGAAGTAGTCTATAAATGCCAGTGATATGCACTTTGATTGATGGGAGTGTTAAATTCAACTATGCTCTTTGTGATTTTTGGCTTGTTGGATTTGTCCATTTATGATAGAGGGGCATTGAAATTTCCAGTTATAATCATTCATCTTTTTTCTTTCCAATTCTATCAGCTTTTGGTTTATGTATTTTGATGTTCTGTTGTTAGGTGCATACATATGAAGGATCATATGTCTTTTGGGGGAATTGACCTTTTTTTCAATATGAAACCCTTCTCTCCTTTACCTCCAATAACTTTATTTGCTCTGTGCACTGCTCTGAAATTAATGTAGCTACTCTTATTTTCTTTTGTTTAGTGTTAGTATGTTTTTCTCTATCCATTTACTTTTAGTTTGTGTCTTTATATTTAAAGTGGTTTTCTTATGGAAAAGCTGTATTTGAATGTTACTTTTTGATCCATTCTGACAATGCCTCTATTTTAATTGACCCATTTAGACAATTGACATTCAAAGTAATTACAGATCGCTTTAGGTTACTATCTACCATATTCCTTGTTGTTTTTATTCATTGCCCTTTTTTCTGTTCCCAGTGTTGCCTTCCACTCTTTTGCTGCGTTTTGTGGTTTTAATTGAACATTATGTGATTCTCTTGCTCTTTTTAGCATATCAGTTACAATTCTTTTTTTCCCTACTTTTTTAAATTGGTTGCCATAGAGTTTTCAATATATCTTTACAACTAAATCAAGTCCACTTTCAAATAACATTACACTGTTTCATGGATAGTACAAGTACCTTAAAATAACAAAACATTCCTAATTCTTCCATCCTACCTCTTATATCGTTGCTATCATTTATGTCAAACACATACACACAAAATCATATACGTTGTTGCTTTTATTATTATTTTGAATAAACTCATCTGTTGGATCAAATAAGAATAAGAAAAATTATGGGGCTGGAGTGGTGGCTCTGTGGTTACGGTGCTTGCCCAGCATGCACAAGTACCTGGGTTCAAACCCCAGTACCCATGTACACAACTAAGTGTCAGAGCAACAAAAGCCATGTGAAAAACTGAATAAAAAATTGATTTAAAAAAAATTAAAGAATAAGAAAAATTAAAGCTTTCATTTTAGTTTTACTTCTTTCTTTTATTATGTATACCCAAGTGTCAGACCTTTGTAATTTTCTTGCTCTGAAGATCTTCGTTTAACTTTTCTTGCAAGGTACCTCTTCTGATTACAAATACCTTTAATTTTCATACCTTTAATTTTCTGAGAAAGTCTCCTTTTCCTTTACTTTCAAAAGGTAATTTTGCAGGGTATAGAATTCTAGGTTGGTGGATATTTTTCTCTTAACACTTTAAATATTTCTTTTCTTGCTTGAGAAGTCAGATTTAATTGTTGTCTTTGCTCCTCTAAAGTGAAAGGTGCTTTTTTTCTTTTGATTACTTTCAGGATTTTTTTTCTTCATCTTTATTTCTTGCATTTTGAATGATATGCTTAGATATAACAATACTTCTAAGCTCATTGTATTTTATCTTTGTCTGCTTTTAAGATTTTTTTATTATAAATGTTTTCAGTCCATGTTTGCCTCTGTTGTGTCTGGATATGTCTGTGTTTATCCTGTTTGTGATTTGTTGAATTCTTGGATGTCTGTATTGATACTGTTTCTCAAATTTGGAAATTTACAGTATTGATTTTGTGTTTAGTAACCTTGCTAAATTCACTTATTTTTAATTAACTGTACATTCTTTTGACTTCTCTACATGTGCAATTCTACATTTGTAAATAATTATATATACTTTATTTTATCATTCATATATGATGAAATAAAAATACCTAAGAAAACATGTGTAAGACTTTTATACTGGTGGCTAGAGCAGTGGCTCAGCAGTTAGAGTGATTGCCTGGTATGCATGAGGACCTGGGTTCAAACCCCACCACCACATACACAACCAAGTGTCAGAGAAAAACAAAGCCCGTGAAAAAATAAATAAAACTTGATTCTCTTTTTCTTTTATTCTCTCCTTCTCTTAAAAAAAAGACTTTTATACTGAACAACACAAAGAGTATGTAAAGAAACAAAAGGCCTAAGTAAATGAAGAGTTAGTTATACTATGTTCATGGATTGGAAAAAACAATATTGTTATAATATCCTATATATCAAAACTGACTCAGTGCCATCCAAATAAAAATTCCAGCTGACTTTTTAAAAATTGGTATCTGAATCTTATATTTATATGTAAAGCCAAAGAACCTAGAATAAACAAAGCAATATTAAAAGAGAACAAATTTAGGTGATGTTTACTACCTGGTTTTAAGACTGCCTATAAAACTATAGTAATCAAGACAGTGTGTATTAATACAAATTAAAGAGAATAGTTGAACAGAATATAGAGCCCAGAAATAGATTTACACAACTTATTTTTGACAAAAGCTACAAAGCAATTCAGTGGGGAAAGGACAACTTTCATCAAATAAAGATAAAATGAAGCAACATCCACATTGCAAAAATATGTGGAGCTTATATTTCACCTGACACCACACACAAAAATCAGTTTCTAATAGATTATTGATTTAAATGTAAAAGCTAACATTATGAAGCTCTTAGAAATGAACATAAGAGAATTTTATTGACCTTTTGGTCATCAAACATATCTTATATGTGACATTGACATAGAAAATAAATCATAACAGAGAAATCCATGGATTTTACTTGACTCAAATATGTACAAATATTTTGTATCAATTACAAACAAAAATGATAGTGATAAAGAATGTATCAGTGATTTCCAGAGGTTATAGATCAAGAATGTGTAACTATAGAACAATATTAATGAGTGAATTGTTGAGGCAATGAAATTACTCTGTCTTGATTGTAGGGATGGTTATGTGAATTGTTACATGTGTTAATGGTCATAGAACTGTACACCAAGAGAAGCCAATTCTACTGTATGTTAATACTAAATAAAATACACTGGTTCAAAACTAAAGATGGGTAGGAAAAGAAAGGATAGAAAAGAGTTTTATAATATACATATTGGGAAAAGGACTGGTATTCAGAAGATATAAGGAACTCAAACAGCTCAATGAAATGATAACTCAGTTTTATTTATTTATTTTTTATCTGCAAATTTTTTTATTAGAAGTGTATAGAAATACAGTTGAGGGGGAAAAATTATCAAAACATTAGCAATCAATGGATATAAACTTTGTTATCCAGGGGAAAAGCCAAAACATGGATGAACACCTTGGGTTTTACCTGTTGCAGTTTCCCCCAGAAGAACTCATGCGTTAAATGGGTAGTTCGGGGAGGAATGACATCGGCTTCTGGGATGGTTCCCCCATCTTCCCAATCTCCAGACTCCTATGAGTTCTTCATATACCCTCCCCCCTCTCCATCCCCCTC
>PVKS010049718.1:0-11868 GCA_004027875.1 Aplodontia rufa
ATTTTTTGACCCAAAAGTTAAACTATATATTGCTGTATTGTGTGCATCTATGAATATGTGACAATCAATCTCATCATTATGTACAACTATAATGCTCTAATAAAATTTTTTTTAAAAAAGGGAAAAAAGTTAAACTATAACCTCGTTTCCATTCCCCACTGCCACTAGTTGCCTTTCTCTGACACAGACTCAAGTATAAAGTACTACATCTCAAAGTTTGCTTCTCAGCCCAGTTGTGCCAAGATTATCCTAAGCTGGTTACTTAAATGCTGATTCCTGACTATACAAATCTCTGGAAATGGGACTGGCCAGGAGTCCGCATTTTAACAAGGCCCCACAGGGGATTTTTGTGTCCCTTAAAGTTTAAGAATTGGCCAAAAGGGGGGCTGGAGCGGTGGCTCAGTGGTTTCGGTACTTGCCTGGCAAGCACAAGGACCCGGGTTCAAACCCCAGCACCACGTACACAACTAAGTGTTGGAACAACTGAGGCCATGTGAAAAACTAAATAAAGTTGGTTTTCTCTTAAAAAAAAAAAAATTGGCCAAAAGGTAAATTACATATTTTCTGGCAGACATTCAAGGCCCTTATAATTGGACCCTGATGTCGCCATCCAATTTCACCTCTCAATGTTCCCCACTCAAGCAGATGACTTTCATTTTCTGCATACGTCAGATTCACACCCATTTTTCACTCATGCTGCTCTCTCTATTGGGTCATCCAGCTTGAGACTAATTCTTTAAGGTCACACTCGAAAGGTCGCAATATGCATACATTCTCTTGTCTAAACTCAGACTGCAGATGCCCACAGAGCCCAGCACAGTACAGGACACACTGGATAAGTGTACTGTGAAGTTCAAACATTTGACTACCCCAAGGGAATCAACCCAGCTAAATTATGACATGAAAGAGAAAGATGAAAACTCAGGGATTAAGTTAGAATTGAAACCAGAGAATTTTGTTCATGACAATTTTGGAGATCAGCAGACAAACTCTCTGGCTACTCTCTACTAATTTGGGGAAGTATGTGGTATGACTGGGAGCTTTGCTCTCTGTTACCAAGTTATGAAATGTAATTATTTTCTTCTAGTCCATCTCTCAAGGAAAATGACCAATAACTATATTTTGAAAAACTATCCACAGTTGAATTTTTTTTTTTAATTCTTTTTAAGAAAGAGGGACAGTTTGGGGCTGGAGCGGTGGCTCTGCAGTTATGGTGCTTGCCTGGCATGCGTGAGTACACAAGTTCAAACCTCAGCACCACATACCCAACAAAGTCTCAGAGCAACGACAGCCACATGAAAAACTAAATAAAAATTGTTTCTCTCTTAAAAAAAGAAAAAAAGAAAAAAAAAGAGGGACAGTGAGGGAAAGAATCATTTTATTTAGTTTTTCATGTGCCTTTTATTGCTCAGACATTTTGCTGTGTATGTGGTGCTGGAGTTCCAATCTGCATCTTCACACATGCCAGGCAAGCACTGTAACCACCAAGCCACCACTCCAGCCCCAATTTTTTTCAATTATTAAAGTAAAATGTGTTCATTATATACTACTGCATATATATATATTTACCTTCTCTCAAAATCTGAAAATCGGGCTGGAGCAGTGACTCAGCGATTACAACGCAAGCACACAGGTTCAAACCCCAGTACCACGTTCACAATAAAGTGTCAGAGCAACGAAAGCCACGTGAAAAACTAAATAAAACTGATTCTCGCTCTCTCTCTCACAGTCCCCTTCTCTTAAAAAACAAAAAACAAAAACATCTGAAAAATCAGTATGTGTCATGGGACATGTTATAAACTGCAAAATATGCATGTGACTATTCTAGAGGGAAAAATGTTGAGAAGCACTAGTACTGAAAATAGAAAAGTGGAAAAAAGAAAACACAGATTTTTTTTTTTAATTAGATGAATATGGAGTTACAATTGATGGGAAAACATTGTAAAACAATCAAGAACAAATGTATATATACATAGTTATCCAAGGCTAATGCCATGACATGGATGCCCGCCTTGGGTTCCCCCTGTTGCTGTTTCCCCCAGAAGAACCCCTGAGTTAAATGGATATCTTGTGGAGGTCAGAGATCACCTTCTGAGATGATTCCCCTATATTCCCACCCTCCAGTCTCCTAGATATCCTTTCTAAGCCCTCCCCTGAAAACACAGATTTTTGAGTTTTTTTAAAGCACAATTCAAACTCAATCCACTAAGGTATTCAAGTCCCACAAAGGCAAGGACTTTTTTATAATATTGCCAGTGCTTAGAATTGTGCTTATCACACAGTAATGATTCAAGTATTTGATAAATTGTCTGTAGTCTAAATGTTAGTTTCTTATCTGTGCCACCTAAAATTTCCTTCTGAACGCCCTCAGAGCAACTAGTAATTATTATTTAGGGGATTTAAAGCAGCTTACAAAAGTATATACAAAATATTTTAAATCAATTTTTTTTAACTTTTCCATAGTATAATTTTTTTTTGAGCAACCTTACAAGATTTTAACAAAATAATATAAAATGTGTATATATTCTGGATATTGCATTTATTCCCAGGAGTGCCCCCCCAATTACCCTCCCTTATCCCTCCCTTCCCCTTCCCACTGTAACTCTAAAAAAAGTATTAGATTGTAAAGCATTACATCTTATTAAATCAATTTTTTTTAAGAGAGAGAGAATCAACTTTATTTAGTTTTTCATGTGGCTTTCGTTGCTCTGAGACTTCACTGTGTATGTGGTGCTGGGGTTTGAACCCGTGTACTCACGCATGCAGCCCCTGGATAAACATTTTACATATACACTTTTGTTTTGTTTTGTTTTGCAATTCTGGGATTGAACCCAGGACACTGCACATGCTAGGCAAGTGCTCTGCCACTGAACTATATACATCCCCTTCCTTTTTTCATTTGATTTTGAGACAGGGTCTTGATAAGTTGCCCCTGCTAGTCTCAAACATATGATCCTCCTGCCTCGGTCTATCTAGTAGCTGCAATTACAAGTATGTGCCACCACACCTTGTAACATTTTATAATTTTGTAAGTAATAGGGGCTAATTACTCACAGTGATAAGGTCATCTCTTGCTCTGAGGACTTTGAGCCTTGCTTGATTCATCAAATTGGACATCTGACTACAAAAGAGATGGGAAAACAGTGTAATAGCGGAAAAAACAAAACCATAAAGAAATACAGTTTTCTATTGTTATGTACAATGAAGATTTAAGAAACAAGTGTTTTTCTAATGACAAAAAAGAATCTTACTGAGATACACTTATTGGTTTCTACCAACTCACTTTCAAAGATAAGAAATATTTAATGAGTGCCTACCAAGTGGCAAATACTTTCATATCAGTTACTGCAATTTAATCTTTTAATAACCCTGGAAGGCTACCATCTTCACAAATAAGATGAGAGAAGTTAAACAATTTGCCCAAGGCCAGATAAGTAGTAGGAGGTCAAGTTAGGAACTGGACAATGGGCTGGAGCAACGGCCCAGAGGTTACAGCACTTGCCTGGCATGCATGAGGACCTGGGTTCAAACTCCAGCACCATGTACGCAACCAAGTGTTGGAGCAACAAAAAACAGATGAAAAACTAAATAAAACAAAGTAAATTTCCCTCTCTCACTGTCCCTCTCTAAAACAACAACAACAACAAAAAAACCCCTGGAATACAAAGTACTTTCTCTGTTCTCTTGTCTCATTGACATTTTTTTTTTTAAAGAGAGACAGTGAGAGAGAGAGAGAGAATCAATTTTTATTGAGTTTTCACATGGTTTTTGTTGCTCTGACACTTAGCTGTGTACATGGGTGCTGGGGTTTAAACCTGTGTACTTGCACATGCCAGGCAAGCGCCGTAACTGCCGAGCCACCGCTTCAGTCCCATGTCGCGTTGACTTGTGGTGGGGAGGGGTTTACTTAGGATTGAACCCAAGGCCTCTTGCATGCTAAGCAAACACTCTACAACCAAGTAAAACCTTTAGCCCCACGTTGCACCAACTTCTGAGTGCTTCTTTAGCTTATGAGGCGGGCCAGGATCTTACATTTTTTTCTGCTGCTCAATCTGTTTTTCTTTCTTCTCATAGTACTCCATAATCTTCAGTCTTTGGGTTTGCACAAGACGGCCTTTCTCAATGTTGAATTCTTCTTCTGCCTACAAGGGAATGAATTACCATTAATTAATTACATTAAATTTTGGCAAATAGAGTATTTTAATTAGCTGTTGACTAGGGATACTTGCTCATGATCACTTATTCCATATCTAAAACAGAATATTTATTGTGATGCTCGCCAGAAAAGAGTACTTCTAATTTATTCAAAAGGAAAGACCAGTGATTTTTATTATACATGATGAAACAGAACTAAAAATGTGATCAAGGAAAACTGCCAGCCACAAAGTTACAAAAGATATAATCAGACATAACATTCTGTTCGTGAAAGAAATTATGTACTGTTCATTTTATCTACTTTATTACTAGTGGGTTAATGAAAAAATACAGAATTTGCATTACCGTCTATAAAAGTCCATCAAGTACTAGTCTGTGTCCTGTCTTGTAAAATGAAAAAACAAAAAGTATGTATTCTTCCCTCAGAAACTGAATATGTAAATGTAATTGTTCTTTTTTTTTTTTAAAGAGAGGGACATAGTGAGAGAGAGAGAGAGAGAAAGAATCAATTTTACTTAGTTTCTCATGTGGCTTTTGTTGCTCAGACTTCATTGTGTACCTGGTGCTGGGGTTTGAACTCACGTACTCGTGCATGCCAGGCAAGCACCATAACCACTGAGCCACCACTCCAGTCCCAGTGTAATAGTTCATAAAATTACAATATTATACAAACATAAATTATTAGCTTCATCAGTGCACATTATTGGACAGTTATTTTTTTCAAATGTTATCTTGTTTGGGGGTGCTAGAACATTTGCCTAGCATGTGCAAGGCACTGGGATTGATCACAGGATGGTGCAAAACGAACAGAAACACTTAACAGTATATCAAAATGTCTCTGATTTTAAGGCAATAAGAAATGATGATTTTGGAAAATTTAGTAAAAGTTGCTGATTCAGGGGTTGGGGATTTAGCTCAGTGGCAGAGCGCTTGCCTAGTATGTGCAAGGTCCCAAGTTCGATCCTCCGCCCTGAAAACAAAACAAAAACAAACAAAAAAAAAAGTTGCTGATTCAGATGTTCAAGGCTTGACAGAGGTACTTGAATTTGCACATTCTTTTTTTTTTTTTTTTAAGAAAGAAGGACAGTGAGAGAGTAGGAGAGAAAGACAGAGGCAATTTATATTTAGTTTTTCATATGACCTTCGTTGCTCCAAGTCTTTGTTGTGTACATGGTGTTGGGGTTTGAACCTGCGTACTTGAACATTCCAGGCAAGCGCAGTAACCACAGAGCCACCGCGCCAGCCCCTGAACTTACACATTCTAAAATTTAAAAAAAAAAATTCTGGTACCAGGGATTAAATCCAAAGGTATTTAAACGGAGTCACATCCTCATTCCTTTTTTTTTTTTTTTTTTAAGAAAGAGGGACAGAGAGAGAGAGAGAGAAAGAGACAGAGAAACAATTGCTATTCAGTTTTTCATGTGGCCTTCGCCGCTCTGAGACCCTGCTGTGTATGTGGTGCTGGGGTTCGAACTCACGTACTCACACATGCCAGGCAAGCGCTGTAACTGCTGAGCCACCGCCCCAGCCCTCCTTTTCAGTTTTATTTATTATTTCTTTAAAATCTTGAGACAGGGTCTCAGTAAGTTGCTTAGGGCCTCACTTAAGTTGCTGAGGCTGGCCTCAAACTACACCTTCATGCAAGTTCAAGGCCAGCCTCAACAGTTTAGCAAGACCCTAAGCAACTCAGTGAGACTCTGTCTCAAAATAAAATAAAATAAAATGAGCTGGGGATGTAGCTTAGTGATAGAGTATCCCTGGGTTCAATCCCCAGTATAAAGAAAAAAGAAACTGCAGTGTTTCTAAGCCTACCAAAATAATATTAATAATAATATTGTTATATTTTTTCTAGAAACTGTTTATTTTCCATAACCTCATTTCTATTTTGCTTAACTATTCACAGAATATCAGCTTAAAACCACTCAGTGGTTGTTCCCATCCACTCTGGTCTGAGCAGTGGGAGCTGCAGACCAATCTTCAGCAGGGAACTGCTAGACAGGCACCGGCACCGGCACGCCTTCAGACCAATCTGCAACCTCAGGTTGAGGAGCAGTGGACTCAGGAGCTGCAGCAGTCCGTTCACCCTGAAATTCCTCCTTGGTAACAGCTTTTTCAGCTGCAGCCTGCTCTTCCTTTTCAATCTCTTCAGGATCTCTATAGAAGTAGAGCTCAGGCATGACCTCCCATGGGTGTTCATGGGAAATGGTACCACACATGCATAGAACTTCTTGGGCCAGCATCCATATCAGACCCACAGAATGAGCTCCCCTGTTGTTGCATGAAATGGCAACGTCCACACAGTGCAGAGGAGAATCTGTGTTACACAGAGCAATGGTAGGCAGTCTGGCGTAAGATGCTTCTATAGAGGGCTGGGCCACTGGCTCAGTGGTTACGGCGCTTGTCTGGCATGTGCGAGTACGTGAGTTCAAACCCGAGCACCACATACACAACAAAGTCTTACAGCAACGAAAGCCACATGAGAAAACTAAATAAAATTGATTTTTTTCTCTCTCTCTCTCACTGTCCCTCTCTCTTAAAAAAAAAAAAAAAAAAAAAAAAAGATGCTTCTGTAAGAGGTGTTGGTCAGCCATGGGATTGGTAACCACCAGAAGACATGGCTCCCAGAAGACTGCCTGGATCTTGTTATTGAAGGTTCCAGGAGTGAAGAAGCCAGCAGTAAGTGTGGCTCCAGTAGCAGCAGCAAACTTCAGCACAGCCCATTGGCTAGTATTCCTAGAGGATATGACATGACATCAGCTGGGCTTTCTTTCCTTTTTTTTAAAGAGAGAAGGACAGTGAGTAAAAGAGTGAGAGAGAGAGAGAGAGAGTCAATTTTTATTGAGCTTTTCACATGGCTTTCATTGCTTTGACACTTAGTTGTGTATGGGGTGCTGGGGTTTGAACCCGTGTACTTGTACATGCCAGGCAAGCACCATAACCGCCGAGCCACTGCTCCAGCCCATCAGCTGGGTTTTCAATGGCAACAACAGCACAAGCTGCCAGCAGAAGCTTCTCCCAGGTCCTCTTCAGATTTATGATGTAGATGCCATCGCTCTTCCTTTTAATAGGTATATTGTTCTATCTGCAAATCCAGGTTGGTGCCACCTAAGTGGGCTCCTGCTGCAAGGAATTTGAGGACATCCTCCTCCTTTGTTTGCAGGACATCAAGGGCTCCAGACATTATAACTGTTTCCCTTTAAATTATGATGGGAATCAAGAACAATGACATATGGACCCCTCCCTGGAAATCTTGATTGTTATATATTAGGAGGAGTTAAAATAATCTTTATCCCAAGGGACAACTCAAAGTTTCAAAGACTTTCATTTCTAGACCAGGCACATACAATTTTAAGGGTGTACTGGTAGCTAACAAAATGTAACTATAGTAGAATTAAAAGGACAATGAAAACAGAACATTATAAAATATGGAGCAGTGGCTCAGAAGATGGAACAGTTACCTGGCATGCATAAGGACCCAGGTTCAAACCCCAGGACCACCTACACAACTAAGTGTCAGAGAAACAAAAAACAGATGAAAACATAAATAAAAATTGATTTTCTTCAAAAACAAAAAAGATTCTGTAAGAAAATTAACCTCATTTTACTACCCCTACCATAAAATTTCAGGATGCTGATCAGCAATCAGAATAATTAGAAAGGAAAATTATTTATTTATTTTTTAAACAGAGAAGGACAGTGAGAGAGTGAGAGAAAGAGAGAATCAATTTTTATTTAGTTTTTCACGTGGTTTTCATTGCTCTGACACTTAGTTGTGTACATGGATGCTGGGATTTGAACCCGTGTACTTGCACATGCCAGGCAACCGTGGTAACCACTGAGCCACCACTCCAGTCCCTATGTATTTACTACTTATAAGAGAAAGAATCAGTTTTATTTTGTTTTTCATCAGGTTTTTGTTGCTCCAACACTGAGCTGTGTATGTGGTGCTGGGGTTTGAACCTGGGTCCTCACATATGCCAGGCAAGCTCGATACCACTGAGCCACCACTGCTCCAGCCCCAGGAAATTTATTTTTTTTAACACTAAAGACATAGATATATATTATTAGTTCTATGAAATATGGTGCTAAACAATTTTATTAATATTATTGCTCAGCAAAGCAAAAGAGTCTGAAACTTTGGTGATTTCTTAAAACTAGAAATTTGATCTCACCTTTGCATCTATTTCTTCTGCTTTCTCATTGGCTTCTTGTTCAATGAAGGCCATCATGTGCTTAATCTACAAAGAGAAATAATACTTTATTTTCAATTCAACAAAGAAAGTGTATCTTTTCTGATTCATTTAATAAGCATTTATTAAATGATTATGTACGTGGATAAATCAGATGGTTTCTGCTCAGATGAAATCTTCAATACACAGATAAATAACACATAATCTCAGTCTCAAGGAACTTGTTTGGGAGGACTGCTACGTACCCTACTCTACTTCATAGCCCTTCAGCCAGCTCCCTCTCCTTTCCCCCATCTGAAAGGCACCTACATTCAAGGGCTCGGAGTATAGCCCAATGGTAGAACTCTTGCCTAGCAAGTGTGAAGCATGGGTTTGATCTCCAGTACCACAAAGATAAAAAAAGATAAAAGTTACCTAATTACTGTCAAGTTTCTTACCTTCAACTCAACACACTCCAAGCTGACTTCTGCCCCCTCTGCTCCACTGAAAGTGGTTCCACAAAATGATCAACAATCTACTTGCCCTTAAATCTGGCATTCTGCTCCTTGATATTTAGCATGGCTTGATGTGACGATCAACCTTCCTTGAGCAATCTCCTCCCTTTACTTCTATGGCTTCATCCCTGTCTCTTTTGGGGCCACATTCTTCTTCCTCTGCCTCCTACACAGCTCTTTTGTGATATCCTACTCACATAGCCCAAATTCAACACATTTGCTATTAACTACTGGTTACTCCTCTCCCAACCTTTTACCTTGATCTCCTTCTCAGGCATGAGCAATAACAACAGACTGACTCTTCCTTCCACCTCAGTCCTCACATCTAATCAAGTACCAAGTCCTATCAATTCTCTCTTCTAACAGTTTCTAAATTTGCCCATATCTCTCCATCTTTAGAACCACTACCCTAGTCCCTGCCATCATCTCACCTCAACTATTATAACAGCTTCTAAATGTCTCTCCACTCTAGTCCTGGTAACACTCTACACTGCAACCAGAAATCCTTTCAAAACACATAGCTTCTCATGTATCATTCCATTCTCCTCAAGACAGAATGTAAAGATTTTATTTTATTTACTTATTTTCATGCTTAAACACTGAGCCACATCCCTAGCCCTTTTTAGTTTTTATTTTGAGACAGGGTCTCGCTAAATTGCTTAGGGCCTTGCTAAGTTGCTGAGGCTAGCTTTGACTTGCGATCCTGCAGCCTCAGCATCCCAAGTTGCTGATATTACAGATGTGAAGAATGCAGGTTTTAGAAGGTACAGGATCTGATCTGATCACTCTTTACCTTTCAAGCATCATACTGACAAACCTGCACTACTCACCACTCTTCAGACTTAGTTCCCACTGCACTAAGCTTATTTTAGTTTCTTGAGCTTAGAGTTGTCTTTCTTACCTCTAAGATTCCAAACACGCTCTTCCTTCCACTTGAAGGATGTTCCTCTTGGTAACATCTCAACACTCACCTAGCTTAACTGCAACCTCCTCCCGGAAATCTTTCCTGAACTTCTCCCTTCTGTGTGCCTAGAAGCACTCTATTCTTCTCCAGTACAGCACCTAAACATCTATTCACAACTGACTGTTTACACATCCCTATCCTCAACTAAACTATAAGGTTAGGAACTTGTTAAATGGTTTTGGATCACTATCACTGGACAATAATGTATTCAGAATGGAGTTTGAGGTAACTGATCCCAAACCTATAACTCACGATGTGTTGTCTCTAGAGGCAGATGTAAAATATACTCAAATAAAATTCCAACCAAGGGGACTGGTGGGGTGGCTCAGAAGTTAAGGCGATTGCCTGGCATGAGCAAGGACACAGTTTCATACCCCAGCACCAAATACACAACAAAGTGTCGGGGCAACAAAAGCCACATGAAAAACTAAATAAAATTGATTTCTTTCTCTCTCTCACTGTCCCTCTCTCTTAAAAAAAAAAAAATTCCAACCAACATAGTTAATCAAACTCACTGATAGTGGGATAATAATTTCATTTCACAGGGATTATATCTAAAAGTAAATGAAATTTTAAAAAAACTAAAATCTTATATATAATCTCTATGTTTTTAATTCATTTGTTTCTTCCTCTAAAAGGTTAAGTTCTACAAATATAGGGATCTTGTCTGTTGTTTACACCCCAGAAGGTGGAACAATAACCACAGTAGGTGTTGAATAAACATTTATGAATGAAAGACTCTATTGGGAGTTTTGTGCCTTCTAAAAGGTATAAAGGTAATTTTCTCAGATATTTTTTAGGATTTAACATTCTGAAAACAATTCCCGCAGCAGTTTCTCCATATAATACAAAAATATCTAAGGTACACATAGGTGTACAAAAGTAAATTTTGTTTCACAATAATGTGGTTATACTTAACATACTGAACACTTAAAAATGATTAAGTTGATAAGTTTTCTTATGTTTTTTCTTTTTGTTTTTGGTACTGGGGATTGAACCTAAGGGTGCTTTAAACACTGAGCTAAATCTGCCCTTTTAATCTTTTACTTTAAGACAGGGTGTCTCAGCCAGGAGCAGTGGCACACACCTGTAGTCCCAGCAACTCCAGAGGCTGACGCAGAAGGATCACAAGTTTGAGACCAGCCTTGGCAACTTAGCAAGACCCTGTCTCAAAATTAAATATGAGGGCTGGGGATTTAGCTCAGTGGCAGAGCGCTTGCCTAGCAGGCACAAGGCCCTGAGTTCAGTCCTCAGCCCTGAAAAATAAAATGAAAAAAAAATTAAATATGAAAAGGACTAGGGATGTGGCTCACTGGTGAAGCACCCTGGGTTCAATCCCTGGTATAAATGAATGAATGGATGGATGGATAAATAAATAAACAACAGGGTCTCTTTCCCTAAGTTGCTTATGGTCTCATTAACCTGCTGAGGCTGGCCTCCAATTTGTGCTATTTAAAAAATCCCAGATGAATAAATTTTTTTTTTTTAAAGAGAGAGGAGAGGGACAGTGATAGAGACAGAGAAAGAGAGAAACAACTTTATTTAGTTTTTCACATGGCCTCAGTTGCTCCAATACTTAGTTGTGTACGTGGTGCTGGGGTTTGAACCTGGAATTTCAGGTTAAAATTTGAACAAATTTTAACCTGCCTAAATCTCTCAAGAAGCTGGGATCACAGGTGCATATCACAATTACAGGAGCCACTCCATTTTTTGAGAATCTAAAATATGATAATCAGAATCTAAGTAACAGATAATATTATACTTATTATTGGGTTAAACATTAATTAGTGCCTAGGAAAGTTTGCAGTGAGATATGATGGACACTTAAAAAACTGATAATGGGGCTAGGGATGTGCCTACCATGCACAAGGCTCTGGGTTCAATCCCCAGCAAAGCAAAAAAAAAAAAAGTGATCAGGAAGGAAATGCAGAGGGGGAAACTAGGGCCACTTCCCCCCAAATCTTTTTTTTTTTTTTAAGAAAGAGAGAATCAATTTTATTTATTTTTCATGTGGCTTTCATTGCTCTGACACTTCATTGTGTACGTGGTGCTGGGATTCAAACCC
>PVKS010049719.1:0-11861 GCA_004027875.1 Aplodontia rufa
GAAGATGGATGACCACCTTGGGTTTTACCTGTTGCAGTTTCCCCCAGAAGAACTCATGCGTTAAATGGGTAGCTCGTGGAGGAATGACGTCAGCTTCTGGGATGGTTTCCCCATCTTCCCAATCTCCAGACTCCTATGAGTTCTTCATATACCCTCCCCCTCCCCATCCCCCTTCCTACATCTCCAGTTATCCTAGAGAGCCATCCCCCTATTACTCTGAAAGTCATTCAATTTGAAGTTTTGTTAGGTTAGCTGTCTGCCCTACCATTTCTCTGTAAATTCTAGTATCAACAGATGAGAGAAACCATTCGGCCCTTGAGTCTCTGAGCTTGGGAGACTTCACTAAGCATAATTCTATCCATCTCCATCCATTTGATTTCAAAAGCCATAATATTGTCCTCTCTAATGGCCAAGTAGTATTCCATAGTATATATGTACCAAAGCTTTTGTATCCACTCGTTGAGTGAGGGGTATCTGGGTTGGTTCCAAAGAGAGACAGTGAAAGAGAGAGAGAGAGAATTAATTTTATTTAGTTTTTCATGTGGAATTTGTTGCTCCAACACTTCGCTGTGTACTGTTGCTGGGGTTTGAACTGACAGACTTGTGCATGCCAGGCAAGCGCTGCAACTGCTGAATCAATGTTCCAGCCCCCTCTTGTACTCTTTCTCCCTGATTTTCTAAACTTATTGTTGCCTCTAATTGCAAGGCTGGAGGTCATGATTAAGATTCATTTGAGGAACACACTGTGATTTCTAGCATGGCCACTGAGTCTCCAGAAAACATGACATAAGCAAAATCCTGTGGACATCTCACTTGTAGGGGAAAAGAACACAGAAGACTCCAAAGTTCTTCTGTCACGCTTGTTTGGCTTGTGTGAGTTGGGGACATTTTTTTAATTTAAGCCCATCCAACTCTGTAGGTTACAGTTGTACAGTTCACATCATTGGTGAGGGGATAGAAAAAACAAAGCAAACTGATGAAAGCCCTCACAGTGCTCAGAAATCACATCCTTACAGTCTGAATGGAGGAGAAAGTCAACCATGTGAAGCATCTGGTACCTGCCACCTCCTCTTTTCCTGTTCAGCTTGGGTGAAGGAATAGTGTCCTTCCTGACTCCCCCACCTCTCTTCTCTGATTCACTGTGACATACCACCCCATCGGAAACTGTTCTCCCTTCCTGACACATTATCACTGTACCAGAGCTATGATCAATCAGAAAGAGCCAGATGGCACTGAGTCACCAGCTGCTTAATATTCAAGAACAATATTATATATGGAACAGAGCAATGTATGCACTGATTAAAGGACTTTTCTGGTGTCTTGGGAATCAGGCAATGCCCTAGTCATCTCTGCAGCTGTGCCTTGACAGTTTGCATGGATTATAAGCTTTTTTGAGTTCTACTGGCTAAGTGTGTACCCATCTTCCCATTTATTCCCACATTGACAGTACTTGTTTTTTTTTTTTGTTGTTGTTGTTTATTTTTTTTTCTTTGCTCTCAGTTCTCTGCCTTTTAAAGTACTAGATGATATGCTACCTTAACCCAAAAGGTGGTTAGAAATTTTTCCTAGTTCTCTTCAGGATTATGAATCTACATGAGAGTGAACAAGTGATCATTGATATCATTGACTACTTTTATGAGGAAAATGGTATTAAAATTCTGGAAGATGTCAATCTTTAGTACATTCAGGAGTTGCTTTCATGATACTACTAAATGATTTTTATTTACATATCTAGAATTATTCTGAACATTTCAGAGTGAAGACCTACAAGGAAGACCCCTTGGATAAGTCCTTCAAAGACATTAGTTTTCCTTGGTGAGCTTTGGTTAAAGCTAAAGCAAACCAGAACACAAAACCCACCATCTTTCCAAAGACATATTCTGCTTCTAAGGCAGCCACCTCCAAATAGCTTAAAATGTTCATGATTATATATTATAGTTCTGATAAAACACAAAGCCTGATGTCTTTCATTTATGCAAGCAGTTGAGTACAACAGTTGAGTTAAAAACTGTGAAAATAAACTTCATCTGAGCTGTTTCCATCCATATTAGTTTAAAACAGTTGGACCCATAGAAATACCAATAAAAATTAATAAGAATGCCTTGAAATGGATTTTTAAATTAATCCATAATACTAGCCATATATTTTATGGCTATTTTATGGTAATTTTAACAAATTACCCCCTGTTCATTTGTCTACTTGTTCATGGATACTTATTTATCATTCATACAGTAAGAAGTTATCACATCCATTTTGTAGGAAAAAATGTACAGTAATAGTCATTTAGAATTAATATTAATAATATATCACATGTCAAGCCATATCTTAGGCATTTTACTTAGGTTCTAAAAATTAATCAGGAGTGAGGACAGAAACTAATTACATCTCCTACTAACATTTATGAATGTTAGCCTTGTGTGGCAATGTTGTTCATAGAAACAGAAAAAAATAGGTTCCTGCTTCTGTGTTGAAATCACAAAATTGATCGCAAAAGGAACAGACATACTGGGTGTGACACTGTCAGTCTTGGCAAGTTCAAAATTGTTCATCCTTTAGTGTGAAACACCACACTTAAAACTTCCAGAATTTTTGGGATTTCAGATTTTATTTTTGAACACTTATCAAAAATAAATGAAGGTTTCTATAACTACTCAAAACTGTATTCTCACAGTCATTACTCTGGATTCTCACTAATGGTGGCACATTAAAGTCACCTGGAAAACGTTAAAAAAACAAATGTTCATAGGAAATCCTGCTTTAATTAATCATGGGGGAGACCTCATGATCCCCATTTTAACATGCATCTCAGTAACCAATTTTGTGATGAATTATTTTCCCCACCAGCATAAAATTAGTTTTGCTTAATTTGTCAGCAAATGCAATGCATTTGTTGAGCACTTTGGGCAGGGGGAGGGTACTGGGGATTAAACCCAATGGGGCTCTACCACCTTGCTTCACCCTAAATTACCCAGGCTGGCCTTGAAATTGAGATACTACTGCCTCTGCCTCCAGAATAGCTGGGATTACAGGTGGTGCCACCGTGCCTGGCATGTTAAGCACTTTTCTATGTTTGAACAGGTAGAATAGAAACTAATAAAACAAAATTACTGATCTCAAAAAAACGCATAGACTTAGACTCTGAAACGAATAACCTGAACCTCAGTTTTATAGTTCATTGTAGGGTGAGACCCTGGCACATTTGTTTGATAACTCTGATTCTTGAAAATTAAACTATAAAGGGAGAAAGCAAATTCCTTACCCTTAAGGTTGTTAAAAGCATTGAATGCAAGAAGAATAACCTATTATTATCATTGTATTGTTGCCATCATTATTGTAAATTTCATATACTTAAATTGTACAATTATATATGACGTATTTATGTACATATACGTAGTTTTATCTACATAATTATTGTGCACATGCATGTATACATACATACATGTGTTATTTCTGCACAGAGAAACAAATATTCAAGAGTGAAAAGTAAATTATCTGAAAACAAAACAGTTTACTAGTTTTTTGAGCCCAGTAAAATACATACAGCTTTAGTGAGATATGTTGAGGGGAAATATGTTTACTTCTTTTGTTCCAATAGAATTTGAACTATGTGACGCTAAATTTTTGTTCAGTGATAAACCTGCACACTTGTGTACTGCTGCCACCTAGAGTTTAGATTTTACAACTGCATTTTTGCTATGTGACGGGTTTTCAGCTTGGTACCTTGCTAGTCCCTTTGAAACAGATGATAATTAATGTTGAGATGGATCTGTTGGAAAGAATTCATTCTCCTTCCCTTTTAGACTATGTAATATATAATAGCTTCTGGATGCAGAAGCGCGGTCTACTGACTTCTTGTTGGTCTGAGGTTTGTCTATAATGTGTCTAGGTATCTACGTATGAAATAGTGCACATTTTCTCAAGTCTGGACTTCAGCAAGACACTGATGCTTTCCAGGATGAAGGAGTGTAGCCACCACATCTCTGTTTTCATTGTTACTATTACAATAGCAATTTTATGTTAATATTTTATTAATCTTGTGGTAGTAAAAGTGACACTAACTGGAGAATCAAGAGGTATAACAAAATATGGTTGAGACTAGGAGCATGGTTAAAATGTGAGGGCTTTTTTCCATTTACAGGCAAGATTTTCCAATCATTTGACTTATTCATATGAACAGTCATGATACAGAATAGAATTTCTTAAAGTCAGCCGTGTTGGCATTTTGGAGGAGATATTTCTTGTTAGGGATTTTCTCTGTGTGCCCTTTAGGAGATTTTGTACATCCCTGGTCCTTATCCACTAGATGACAGTGTAGCACACACACCCCTTACCTCTGGTTGTAAGAACTAAAATTGTCTCCAAAAATTGCTCAATGTCCCTTGGACTGAGAACCACCGATACAAAAGCACACTATAACAATTACATAAAGTAATTTTATATTTTAAATTAATCTAAAGTTTGTAATGAGACAACTTTTGCATGATGGTCAGTGAATTGCTGGGAAGTTTAATCCATCCATTCATTCCTTCACTCCTTGTATTTGGGAGAGGCAATTATCAGGTCTTCAGTGGTCTGAGCAGGAATTCCAACAAATTCACTGATTTAGCAGAATTCAGCAGATATTCTCAATCTCTCTCTTTTTTGCATGTGCTCTAGAGGTAGGGGAATCTAAGAACTGATTTTCCCAGTTTTCATTGCAGCTGGGTGGCCATAGGACTGTAGTGGCCAACAGGCTGTGGAGGGAGGTCTGAAAGGAATCCATGACCGGCACCATCCCTTATGTCTTCTTCCTACCTTAAATTCAGAGACAATACCTCGAGCTTCCAGTGCCCATCTTATGAGTGTGTAACTGAAGGTCAGTAACTGAACTTCAGATACTGCTGCTACTTACCAAATTTTGTGGTTAAATAAATTAGAATCTCTAAATTTCATTTTCTTTAGCTGTCAACTAGAGACTATGATTGTACTTGTTCCATATAGCTAGTAAAAATCAAACGAGATATTGTACTTAGCACAGTGTTTGACAATTTGTATTCACTCAATAAGTGTTGATTATAATCTACTGATTGTTTTTAATTCTTGCAGTGTGCCAAGATTGTGAATGTCATAGGGTAAAAATCTTGTTTTACCTGTTATTTTACCACATAGATTGAAATTGTAATGTAAAAAAAAGTTTTAATGAATGTATGAAAAGTATTTTGATCACCATTTGATGGATGAAATTATGGGGCCTCACTAAGTGCCATTTTATTGCTATTGACACTAAGTTGCTGGAGATGTTTTTAGGGAGTCAGTAGTCAATAGTTAATCAGATGAAGCATAGAGAGTTAATTTCCTGTTAGTGTGATGGTCCCCAGACTTAAAAAAATATATATATATATCTGTAACTATATGTCATTTTATACATTCTTTGAAATTAATTAGTAGAAAAGAAATTCATTGAAATTAATTAGGAGAAAGAAGTATTTTTACTCCTAAATATTGACTGAGTTATAAAGTAAGAAGCACTTCAGAGTAAAGGTTCATTATTATAACACATTAATTATGCCAAAGTGTTTTTCTGACTTGACATGATACAAAGGCATGGCACTCAGGTAGTTCTGGAAATCCTTCTCTTTTTTTAATTAAGAAATTTATTTGTTGAACAATCAAACATGCTTCTAATGAAAAATATAATATTATACATAAGTTCTGAATATTAGATTTACCCCCAACCCCCCCCCAATTTTCTACCCTTATCCCTCCCCTTCCTTCCTTCCCAAAACATCTCTACAAATGCCTTAGGTTGGAAATCCTTCTAAAATCATGAAATATTTGGCAAGTCAGTTTTCCTTAGCGTCTCACTCTTCTCTGTGAATTGGGTTATGCATATGCTCCCCATTCTTTCTACCTCACGTTACATCAGAGAGGATGACTGGATGCCTTCTGTGCATCTCTAGTGCATTGGGGAAGGTGAAAATGTAAAGTTGGTTGGGAAATAAAATGAGAATGAGGTCATAGGAACACTCTAAGAAATGCTGTAGCAGGGACATGACCGCTGGCCCTGTGTACCCTCTTTAACCTAGACCACTTCAGTCACTTCTGGAATGACCTCCTGTATTTACCCTCTTCCTTTCTGTCTAGTCACCACCACCTAGAATCAATTGTCTAAAGTGTAAGCATGCTATTTCCCTCCTCAGAGTGCTTAAAAGGCATTGGATTGAATTTACGGTCCAGAATCCTTCAGTGGCCCTAAGAGGTTTCTAACTGGCGTGACAGTCTGCTTGGATGTCATGGTCCCTTTATTTTATTGACCACCGTCTTTCCATGCAGCTCTGTAGCATCTTCAGTGATGAGCATCTCACATCAGGGTCTTATCTGAACTCAATCCCCATGGCTGGAGTGCTTTTCTTTGCCTGCTACTACCACCAACTCTCTTTGCCAAAGTAACATATACACATTTTTTAAGGCTTGCAGAAATGATTCATCAACCAGACAGCCTTCTTGGACTTTAGTGCATTGTCAACTTTCCTTTGGACCCATTTTGATATAATTGCATGTAACAGAAAGCCATGTGGTCAGTGGCTTAATGACACAGTAACTTGAAGTTCTTAGATCAGCCACTGCTCTCACTGGGTCATTGACACACTGATCCATGAAGGGAGAAGGCTCCTCTGTCTTCTGCTGCCCTGAGTATATTAGCTTCAGGTTCACATTTGCCCCTTCAAGCTCACAAGGTGGGCACTGCAAGCAGAGAGGCATCACACCTGAGTTTAAGGTACGCAGAAGACCTAAAGGAGTAGTGCATGTCATGGCTTCCTTTCAGACCTCTCCTCACAGCTTATTGGCCAGTACAGGCCCTGTGACCTCCCAGCTGCAACAAAAATTGTAAAAGGCTGATTTTAGATTCCTATGCCTCTAGAGCAGAGCAAAAATAGAATGAAATTGAATATGTGTTGCATCTGTGAACCCAAATTGGATTACAAACCATGTTTTATTGATCCTTTACCTTCTGGAATCATTCTTTTTTAAAAATAAAAAGAGAAAAAAAGTGAAGGGGAGAGAATCAATTTTATTTAATTTTTCATTTGGCCTTTGCTTCACCAACATTTAGTTGTATATGTGGTGCTGGGGTTCAAATTCTGGTCCTTGCACATACCAGGCATGTGCTTTTAACCATTAAGCCACCACTCCAGCCCTGGACTTATCCTTAATGACATTAATTAGTCTTACATTTTTGTTCAAAGTGTGTTTACTCAGTAGACTCTAAAGCTCCATGAAGGCACGGAAGAGTTAGATTTATTCTACATGCTTTGGCCAGTGGTTAATATATCATTTGTGTGATAGCGCTTGCTTGGTACTTATCATTGGAAAGCATGAATAAAGAGTACAAAGAGCCTCACTTTAGCAGTACAGGGAAGGCTGGGTAACACTCTTTACTTACAATAAGTACTTATTTTTACTTCTTCGTTTCTCAAGAGATGAGACAAGCTGGGTGTGGTAGAACACACATGTAATCCCAGTGGCTTGGGAGGCTGGGAAAGAGGATCACAAGTTCAAAGCCAGCCTCAGCAATTTAGTGAGGTCCTAAGCAACTTAGTGAGACTCTATCTCAAAATAAAAAAGGGGTTAGGAATGTGACTTAGTGGTTAAGTGCCTCTGGGTTCAATCCCTGAGTGAGATACATGTGATATGTATATATATATACATATACACATATCACAATCTAATTATGAAAGAATTTTTAAAAATTATAAGTTAGTTATTCAAAGAAGTAACAAACAACATCTGATTTCCATATGGGAAGGTGTGAAGACCATGTAAATGTCTGTGAAGTAAGTAGATTTTGAAAACTCCCCATATATCATCAGGAAGAGCATATTTTATTTGCTCAAAGTGATCCCATTCAGGAAACAGTAGGTAATAAAGTAATAAAGTTTGGGTGATGCTTGTGTGAGGTAGGGAGGAATGGGAAAGAGCTGGAAAGTTGTGTAAAAATATTCCAGTAAAGTACAAGTGCAGCCTTGTAGGTGTGTGTACAGAGAATCTGAAAACAATGGCATATCAAGTGGAAGTAATCATTTATTCAGGAAGATAATTGTTTCTGTAATGGGTGACAGGAGTCAGAAAGTATGGAATGGATTTGAGAGGAACGGAAGCCTATTAGGCTTGCTAACTGCTTGGCATGGACTGATCTTCCCCTTATCTGTCTTGTTTTCGGCCTGTTTTGCCCTTCCCTTGCTCAAAGCCACTTGTTTGGAGACACTCCTCAATTATTCTTTTATTCCTAACTGTAATTTCCTCTAGTTCATCTCCAAGAACATGCTTTTTCAAATCCTAGGATCTTGAAGCCAGGGCTAGAAGAGACTTCAGCTTAAGGAGTTGAAACACGATGATTGTAATATTGTGTTGTTCCATATAAGGCCAACTAAATATCAGAATGGGATAGATAATGTATGAAGTTACTTAGAGATGAGAGTACAACAGAAAGATGCAGGGTATTCCTGTCCCTTCACCTAAGCCTCAGCCATTTTTACCTCCTTCATGGACACTATAAGAGTTTTTGAATGACCCTCTTTTGACTCAAGTCTTGACTTCTCTATGGGTGCACTGAAGGATGTTTTGTGTGATAGAAATCTAGGCATGAAAACCCTTTGTTTAAAGTCCACCCGTGCCCCTCCCTAGCCCATGTGTATGGGGAGACATTAGAGGTCATTTTACACATGGTCACTGTGTACTTCTATAGTCCTGTCTCCTGACAGTCGCTCCCCAGCCTCTCACATTCTTGCAGTGTCAATAGTTAGTGACTCAGTTGATGTACAGACCATGCTGCTTTATATTTCTGTCCCTCTGTCCATGCTTTCCCCTCAGCTTGGGATCCATTTCTGCCTCTTCTTTATGTATCAGAATTCTAATTGTATTTGGTACAGGTCATTTCCTTCAAGAAACTTTCACAAGGCCCTTTACCCCTCGTAGACTAGGCTGAAGGAATACCTGATATGCTTTCATAGCATCCTTTGCAAACTTTATCAGAATGAACATAACCCAGGTATGTCAGAAATGATTAAAATTACATATTTGTAATAACGAGAAATTCAGAAGAAGAGAAAGCTTGTTTTTCTTTCAGTGTCAAAGAAAATTGTAAATAAAACAGCTTAAAAACAGATTTCAGAGAAGAAATAAAAATAACATAGGGAGCATAGATAATGATAAAACTCACATGAAGTTGGAAAAATTCTAGCTGAGATAGCTGCTATCAAAGATCAAATGGATTTGAGATGAATAGAAAAGGCAGATGGAGAAACAATGAAAGGAAAAAGAAAACATTGAGCATCAGGTGTGTGGAGGCAGTAAGGATGACAGGGAACACCGTGGCCAAGCTATAGAAACTGTAGAGAGAAATAAGAAGAGCCAGGAATCATGATCTTGGAAACAAATCTCAGGAAGACAGATACTCAAGTGTGTAATTATTCCAGAGTCAGATACACCTTACAAAAAAGGCAAGAATATTGTCATCTATATCTAAAAAGAACCAATTTAAAAAAAGGAAAGAAAAGGTGAGGATAAAATAAGAGAGATCAATACAGAAAGCCAAATTATGAATTGTCAAGTTCATTATTGGGATTTTCTGAGGATATATAATGGTTTTGTTTGGTGATGAGAAAAACTTCAAGAATGTGTAATATGGAAATAATTTTAAAAAGAAATTGTGTAAGAAAGGATTTTGTAACTATAATGTATTATTGAAGTGTTAGGAAACAGATTTGAGCGTGGGTGGCTAGATCGTGCCTGAGGTCTGAATACTGTTCCATTACCTGCTGCTCTTCAAGAGTGGTAAGGAGGAGTACCTCATCATTGATTTAGTAGTGCTTCTAGGCAAAATTGCATCTTTATAAAGCGAAGTGTCTGAGAGCCAGCCAGCTACTCTACAAAGAATAAGGTTTTCACAATAATGAAGCAATTTTCTCAGTGAAAAGAAAAAATTTTTCCTAAGTAGATGTTTTTGAAATTCTTATTCTTTTTGGTTTTATTTTTTAAGAAGCAGATCTAGCTATTTTAAATTTAATTTTCACATGTATTTAATAAAATGGTGCTGCAAGACTTACCACCAAAACAACAAACCTGCTCTACCTCTTCTTCCCCATTCCGACTCTCTTTCTGCTCTTTTCCCCAGAGGCATCTAGATTTATCTATTATGCATGTTTCTTCCTGCATTTATCTCAACATTTCTAAGCTATATAATTATGTCTCTTTATCTTGACTTTTCAGTTTTAGACATTTTCTATGGTATAATTGTAAACGCAGGAGAGCAGGAGCAGCAAGCTGAGGACTTAACCTCCTTCGTCTCCCCCTCGCCCCACCACACAGGCACCCTTCTTTTCTTTCTCTTTGCTCCATATCATCACACATGCCTTAATATTGGTAAACTCATTAATCAACAACTTTATAATCATCACGTAGATATTGTGGATACCATGATTACTTTCTCATTTTGAAACAATTGCTCTTATCTTTGAAGTTAATAATGTCTAATTTTCTTGTTCTAACTATGTTATACTAAGAAGAATTTTCCAAATCTCCTTAGAGAATAGTAAAACCTATCATAATAATGATGCCAGTTGCGTGGATGTTGGGTTTATGTCCTCTCATAGTTGAAGAATGAAACTGAGGGACATGGAGGCAAGTAGCCAGAGTTTATTTAAGAAAGGATAGAAGAAAAAAAAAAAGATTTCTCCTGGAGAGGGGAGTCTCTGAGCCAAGAACTCAAAAAGGGGATCTGGTTTATCTTTCTTATAGTCTCTCAAGATTCTCCTCTTTTGTTAAATCATTGCCTTCCCTCCCCCATGCCTGGGAGCAGGGCACTGAAGCTCTGGTTTGATCTAGTCTTTTGTGCTGGGCCCACAAGCACCTTTATCAGCAGAAGAGATGCCTGTGTCTCCAACACCTTTGTATCTTTGTTAGCTGAGGGCTTTATTAGCCAGGGGAGTTGTAACAACAGATGCTCTTTGCCCTCTGAGAAAAAAATGACTGTTAGCCAATTTCCTCCTTATCTGCCCCCATCATTCTGTCTACACTGACTGCCTAACTTTTCCCCCCTGTCTCATTAAAATCACAAGCAAACACATTATTACATTTTGGTTTTGTTTCCAGTCTCTACATGTCTCCCACTCCTTAGGTCAATGTCACAGTGTTATCCTGAGTTGTTCTTAGCCTTCTGTTCTTTGGAATTCCCAAGTTCTTGCATGACAATCTTCTGTGGATTACTCCTTTGTTTTTGAGGGCTCATCTGGAGAAAATGTGTAATTGTTCATTCATTTGACATATATTTATTCTTCATCTGTTATAAAGCAGCATTTCAGGAAGTAAAGATTTATCAGGGTACAGACCACATGATTCCTGATTGTCTTCAGTCCAGTGGGTGTGTGCATGTGTGTGTGTGTGTGTGTGGTTGCCAGATAAAATACAGAATGCTAGGCTACATTTTAGTTTAGGGTAAATAACAAATACTTTTTTGTATGAATATTTTCTTTTTTTATTAGAAGTATATAGAGATACAATTGAGGGGGAAACATTATCAAACCAACATTAATCAATGTATATATACTTTGTTATCCAGGGGTAATGCCAAAACATGGATGACCACCTTGGGTTTCACCTGTTGCAGTTTCCCCCAGAAGGACTCATGTGTTAAATGGGTATCTCGTGGAGGAATGACAACAGCTTCTGAGATGGTTCCCCCCATTCCCACTCTCCAGTCTCCTATGAGTTCTTCATACACCCTCCCCCCTCCCCAGCTCCCTCCCTATGCCTCCTAGTATCCTAGGGAGCCATCCCCCTATTACTCTGAGAGTCATTCAATTTGAAGTATTGTTAGGTTAGCC